>PVIR01001599.1:51511-119471 GCA_004026965.1 Petromus typicus | reverse complement strand
TGGCCTTAAACTCACTTCGTAGCCCAATCTTACAGCAATCCTCCTGCTTCAGCCTCCCAAGTGCGGGGATTACAAGCATATACCACCATGTCTGGCTTGAAATTCTTAATTTTTGACAGGTCTCCACAAATTATGCAACTGGTCTTGGCTATAATGCTACATACACAGTCCTAAAAATCAAAATGCTATGTAGCCCTCGAAGAAAAATCATAGGGTGTATGGGATAGAGATAATCTTGAAAAACTATACCAGAAATGCCTAAAAATATAGCTCATGGAAATGGTAGCACACTTACAGAATCAAATGGCTAGAACCGCATTAATGCCAGGCATGGTGGTGCAGGCAGGCCTGTAATCCCAGAACTTAGGGGGCAGAGGCAGGAGGGTCACCGTGAATTCAAGACCAGCCTGAGCTATATAGCAGGACCCTGTCTCAAAAACCAAAAAAAAAAGAAAAGAGTCACATGACACCACAGGAGACATGGCGCTTGCGTGGAGGGTCCGTGGAGGCCGTGGACATGGGTGGGGAAGGCGGTGGCTGCTGTCATTGTGGAGGGAAGGTCACCTGACCCGTGTGTGGAAGAGTGGGCCGCTGAGGCCTGCGGAGAATTGGGGGTTTGACAGGTGTGCACAAGCGGGGCCCCATTCACGGTGCAGAGTTCTGCTTTCGCTTAGTGCCTCTTGGAGGTGAACTTACAAGAAATACCACATTTGCCTTGTGTTCAGATGTACCCGGGACAGAATATCATCCCAGCAGAAGTGTGAGTGTGTAAACGAGACGGTGGCAGAACTGGCTGCGCAGTTCTGATGTTTGCATTTAAGGTGTGATCAAAACACACAGGGAATGTTTTATTTTCTTAAAAACTGTTCCACAGCAGAAGACACGGTGCCACGCACTCCCCTGAGAATGTGCACCTCACTCCACGCACGCACCCCATCGCGCCCCCGGTCAGCAGCAGTTCTGGGGTCCTCCTTCCGCGATCGCTGCTGCCCAGTGCCGTCCAGTGGAAAGGCAAGTCGTAAATCCATCATGGTGCGTCCTCAACGCCGGACTCACCGCAGCTGGCGCTGTGTGACCTCTGTCTCTTCCCCAAAGTCAAGGTGACCCTGAGGGTAACGCTTTGGATCGAATCAGGACACAGAGGCAGCCACGACAAGGCGCTCGGGACGGAGGGCCCCATAGCTGCCTCAGAAAGCAGCCAGGAGAAGGAGCGCGTGTGTTCACAGCGAGGCGGGGACTGGCCAGGACTCTCGGCAGCGCGTCTTTCACCGAAATAGACTTTGTAAGATGTAAGCATCCATCGTGGCTTCAGTCACACGGTCCCATGTGTACAGCCTTTGCCGTCTGAGCTTTGCAGGGGTTACTGTGAGGCTGTCCTGTGTTCTGTACCCTAAACTCTAGGGGCTTCTCAAAGAGCTCGATGGAAACAGAAATGGCCCTCTGCACTGGCCCTGGCTCCTTCCCAGAACCTCACAAGAGATCGCCCTGGTGAGCAGCGAGGCTGTGTCCTCTCTCTCCTGTGCTAGGCCTACCCCAATAAAACATAGTCCATGCCAGGACCGAGACCTCTGTGCCCCGCCGTCTGACTCAGGAACAAACCACAGACTTGATGATCCTTAGGGGAGCCCAGCATGTTTCCAGAACAAGAAAGGCCCGGCCTCGGCCACAGGAGGCACTAGGGAGCGGAGGGGGGGGGTCATCTTTGTCATGGTTGGGCTGTGAGACCCAGACAAGCTGGCTGAGGGCCAGGTCTGGTCCTCTGGGCCGCAGCGGAGGGCCAGCACTGTACCCAAGATACTGCCTGCCACCAGCCCGCCACCTATCTGTGGGTTTGGGCAAAGTGTGACCCTTGAAAGGGAGGCCTGAGGCCACTGAGCTGAAGGCTGCCCGAGTCACCTGAGGGCCACAGCTGCTACTACCTCAGGCACATGCAGCAGGACAAACCTCCACCAGAGAGAACTGACTGGCAACGAACTGAGAAACTGCACAGCAGGTCCTCTGTGCCCAGCACTCCTTTTATCACTGTTAGAAAATGGGCACGGGGGCAGTGTGGGAAAGACAGCCTCTTCAACACATGTCTGGGACAGGGTCTCACTTTGTAGTTCGTGTTGGCCCTGAGCTCAGCCTCAGACTCACATCACAGCAATCCTCCTGCCTCTGCCTCCCGAGTGCTGGGATGACAGGCGTGAGCCACCACGCCTGGCACTGTGGTACGTGGTACTGGTTGCTGCTGGGTGTGAGTCTCCACACCCAGTATTGTATGTGGTTACCGGGGATCGAACCCGGATCCTTGTGATTGCAAGACAGGTGCTGGAACCACTGAGCTAAATTCCCGGCCCCAAAATAGATTTTAAGTATTCTTTTCACCAAAAAGAATCACAAATAGGCGAAGTAATGCATATACTGATTAGTTTGATTCAGCCATTCCACAATGCAGATATAAATCAAAACATCATGTTATATCCCATAAATATACATGATATTTATTCGCCAATTATAATAATTTAAAAATCTTCCTCAAAACCTAAAACAAGAAATTCCATTCAGCCCAGCTATTCTCTTTCTAAGAGTTAAAGACATATTTCCATGCACATCCATGTCTAGAGCAGCACAACTATTAATATCTAAATCTCCAAAGCATGCCAGGCATGGTGGCACATGCCTGTCATCCCAGCACCCAAGAGGCTGAGACAGGAAGATCATCGTGAGTTTGAGAACAGCCTGGACTACATAGCAAGACCCAATCTCAAAAAGAAAAAAAAAAAAAGGGCCGGGGAGTTAGCTCAGTGATTCCGGCGCCTGTCTTGCAAGCGCAAGGACCTGGGTTTGATCCCCGGTAACCACATACCATACTGGGCGTGGAGACTCACGCTCAACAGCAACCAGTACCACATCCCACAGTGCCGGGCACGGTGGCTCACGCCTGTAATCCCAGCACTCGGGAGGCAGAGGCAGGAGGATTGTGATGTGAGTTTGAGGCTGAGCTCAGGGCCAGCCTGAACCACAAAGCGAGACCCTGTCTCAAAAAATCTAAAAAAAAAAGAAAGAAAAAAAAATATTGGAAGTGGCCTATATGTCCATTAACAAGTGAATGGATAAAGAAAATGTAGTTCTTACAAACAATGAGGTACTAGTCTGCCATAAAGAAGGATATATCTCAAGTATTTGTAGGAAAACAGATACACATTGAGACCATAATGTTAAATGAAATAAATCAGACTCACAAGCCTAAATATTACATGCTTTCTCTTATATGAGAAATCCAAAGTGCTGTAGATACACAGCTGAAGACAGATCATCTGCAAAGGTGAGGAGGGCCGAGACGGGGGTAAAAGGATTAAGACGTGCTGTGTACGTGCACCAACCCCCAGACGAGTGCAGTCATAGTGGACTGCAAACATGGACTCCCACAAATATAAGTAATAATAACTTAAGGATCAACGACTTAATACACATTAGTTCTAATCATTGGAATGCTTTGCAGGGGCATTATCATCCTATTTAACAAGTGAGGAAATTAAAGAGGTCAGATTTTTTCTCCGTGGTGTCTGTGATGTGCGAAGGCCCTGAGTTGACGGAGGGTTCAGGAGTCCACAGAGACTGGTCAGGGGAGATGCGAGGAGACGGGCTCAGACAGCGGGGAGGGGTTGGGCCCTCGGGCTCTCAGGCTCCGGGCAGAGATCCGCTCAGTTCAGTGTGGGCTTCGCACTGGACCCATGTGCCTTCTTCTCCAGGTGGTGTGGCCGCAGGTGGCCGAGGACACTCGAAGGGATCCAAGGGTAGGTTTCATGGGCTGTTGAAGATCTGAGGCCTCTCAGAGGCCGGGAACGTGAGGAGACCAGAGGCCCAAGCCAAGGCAGGCTCGGTGTCAGGATCGGAACCCAGCCCTGCGATTCCAAATCCAGATGGTCGCTGTCAATTCCTGAAAGGAGACAGCAGGTGTCCAGAGGCAGGACCCTCTGGGGCAGGGAACAGCACCAGGGCAGCAGGAATCCACGTGGCTCAGAGGTACCCAGGAAAGGACCTTAGTGTCGGCGACAGACTCCCTGTCCTCTCCTCAAATGCTTCAGTGCCACAATGCCATGGTGAGGAAGAAGAGTCTGCTGGGGTGGCAGGGACTGCAGGGGACACGCTGAGGCTTGGGGAAGCGACCTCATTTACCTGTTGGCCTACGTGACATCAGGCTGGTAGTGGTGCCGGGCCCAGCAGGACAAAGGCTTCACGGCCCTTGCAGGCCTCTAAGGGTAAGGACAACAACCGCCTTGTGGTCACTGTCACTGGCACCAGGAGGCAGGAGGAAGAGGCCTCTGGACTTCAGTCCCAGGGGCTCGCTGCACAGGTGCCGGCTCAGTTCTGCTCACGCGCCCCACTTCCGGGTCTGCATCTCAGTTTCTTTTTCTGTAAAATGAGCCCAGCCTGCCAGGCCCGGCCAGGCACTCCAGCTCTGACATTGCCAGGCTGGGTGGGTCTCTGGTTTCTGGAGGGTATTTTGGGCTGGGACAGGGGGCCCAGTGCCAAGAGGAACAAGGAAATCAGGAGAGGTCTCAGACAGCTTCAAGACAGCTGCTCTGGGAGCCGGGTGGGGAACACGCCTTCACAGGGGACGAGGGGCGGCTGGCGGGGTGACCCAGGTCCTGCCTGTGGAGAGGGGCAGGACGGGATTGACTGCCATGGCAGAGACAGGAGGGGCTTCAACTGTCCCTGGGGGCCACAGGGCCTCAGACAGCGAGGAGCAAGGCCAGGACAGCATCCTGCAGAGGGACGGCCATGCAGGAAGGGGCACGGCCAACTGGGGCTTCTGTCGAAGCTGCCACCATGGAGCCCCGCCCGGCAGCCTGACTGCACCCTGGGTGGCAGCTGACAGACCCCACTCTCTGTCCTCCCCATAACTGGGCCGTGGTCATCTCCAGGCCTCATGAGTGCGGACACACCTGTCCTCCTGCTGGTTCCTGGGTGTCTGCCTACCATGTCCCACATGCCCCGTGCTGTACCCTCCTGCGGGTCACCTGTCTCCCCTATCTGTCCGACCTGCACCTCCCTGACTCAGCCTCCTCTGTGCCATACGTCCTTCCCTCCACCCTGGACGGCTACGGTGGTGTCCCTGGGCCCCTTTGACCCTCGTCAAATGCGGCATTGCTGACCACTCCACACTGCTCCATTCCACACCCTGGGTCGGATGGGCAGGGAGCCTGCTGCTCACTGGTGTGGTCTCATAATGTCTCAGTGACCCTGTGTCACCAGCTCCCAGCTTTCCCCAGATGTGCAAATCAGAGCTGCCACCCGATGGACGCCCAGCCTGGCCCGCCGGTCTCCTTCCTCCAGGGCCCCGTCCTCACGAGGACTGCCTCTTTTCAAGGACCAGCTCACTGTGTCCGGTTCACTTCATCCCTGTACATGGCTGTCCTGGAGACAAATTAGCCAGGAAGCACGAAGAGGCGGATGGAGGGCACGCAGCCACTGGGCGAGGCCATGCACTTGGACTCACTCCGCAGTCTACACGGCCCGTTCCAGGCTCCGGTGGACACTGGCTTATGGCAGGTTTGCACAACACCGGCTGTCCTGAGCCCGAAGCCCGAGCACGTGCGAGGGTCAGCTGGCTGCAGCCTGGCCTTTGTGTCCCTGTCACCTGCCACCAGGCTGCCCATGCGGCCTTCCTGCACCCTTCAAGGGCAGATTGTCTTTCTGTGCACCAGGTGACATCTGCAGAACCCATGGGGACGGGGGACATTGTCCAGAACAGGGTGAAGGAAGGAAAGGACAAAGAAACATAAACTCTGAGCTGACAAAAGGGCAGCTGTCTCCAAGGTGTGGACAACGGCTAAATTTTGGGGTGATGTCTGGGGAGACCAGCATCACCCAGCTTCTACAGCCACCAGACTGTGCAGTGCTGGGTGAAGACAGGCCTTGTACAGAGAGCAGGCCTTACTGAGGGTCTTCAACACACGACACAGGGACATTAGCCTTCAAGAAGTTCACAACCATTTGCACGACCTGGGGTATACCTATAACCCCAGCACTCAGAAGGCTGAGGCAGGAGGATCTCAAGTTCAAGCCTAGCCTGGACAACTTAGCAATTTAGCAAGACCCTACTTCAAAACAAAAAAGCTTGGGGATGTAGCTAATTTGAAAGGCCCCTGCCTAACTCCTCCCCAAAAAACAAAGGAACTCAGCCTAGCAGGACATTTTCCAATACATACATTTCCTAACAAATTATCAACAGAAACCATAAAATGACTCATCCTTTTAAAATGATCAAAATATTGGGGCCGGGGAGTTAGCTCAGTGGTTCCGGCGCCTGTCTTGCAAGCGCAAGGACCTGGATTCCATCCCCGGTAACCACATAACAATAATGGGTGTGGAGACTCACCCCAGCAGCAATCAGTACCACATACCACAGTGCCAGGCGTGGTGGCTCACGCCTGTAATCCCAGCACTCGGGAGGCAGAGGCAGGAGGATTGCTGTGATGTGAGTTGGAGGCTGAGCTCCGGGCCAGCCTGAACTACAAAGTAAGACCCTGTCTCAAAAACAAATCAAAACAAAACAAAACAATAAAATGATCAAAATATAGTTAACACTCAGGAGAAGAAATAACCAGTTGGTTTTCTTACACATTCAACTGAAAAAGATGAAAAGCCATGTAAAAAAAAATCAAATATTTGCATTTCTTTGGCTTTCAGATCATGGTGAAGGATTACCCGAAAGACTCTGTGGACCTCCCGCCCCTTTGGTGCCCAGGGCCTTGCACATGCACAAGCTGAGCAGCCTCCAGGCCCAAAGGGAGAGGGTTCAAAATGAAAGTGTGAAATGAGGAAGAGAAACTCATTCCTGGAGTATCTAAGAAGTCAGAGTAAAGCACTCTTGAGAGCCAGGCTCAGCAGCATATGCCTGTGACCTCAGCTCCAGGGAGGCTGAGGCAAGAGGGTCACCATGAGACTATGTCTCAGAACACCAAATTTAAAAAAGAGAGAGAGAATGAAAGAAACAGTCATTAAGAAACTCATCCCATAAATATCAGAGAAGTCAAAATATAACTTGATTATTCCAGTGAAACTCATCTAACACAACATTCATCCATCTTTTGGATTTGTTCAGCTGTCCTCCCTGCCCACCTGGATGCCCTCCTGTGTGTCCTGGGTGACATCCGGTCCTGGCCTGTCACCTGCTCACCCTGCCCTCCATCCACCTGCCCATCTGAGAGCTGCCTAGCCTGAGTGGCCCTGGAAGGCCACAAGCGCCCTGAAGACCCGACAGCGCCCTCTGCAGGGATTCGCAGGTCCTGCTCCCTACAGGTGCTGGAGCCCAGCGGGCTTTGCCCCTCCCACCTCCCCTGCTGACAGGATGTCACGTGGCCGCTCTCCCAGTTGTGCTGTCACCTTTCACGCTTAGCATTTATTTTGTCACCGGAAAGCTGACTAGGGAGTGCCTCAGCAGGTGCCAGCACCCTCCCCCAAGGGCACTAAGAGGAGGAATGTTGAAGTGATGTGAGAAAGGTATATGTCTCTCTCGTTTGTTTTACCCTGGGGAGCTTAGTTCCCCTGACTTCTCTGTTGTGCTAAAAGTCAAGTCAATCTCTCCTGCGTTTGCCTGATGCTTGATCCCTCCGCGTGTAGCAAATTGCAACCCACCTGTTTCCTCTCTCTTCCTCCCAGATCTGTTAAAACACAGTTTCCCAAAAGTAACTACATGCAACCATAGAAACTGAGCTTTGATAAACCTAAGTGCAGCTAGGTAAGAAGCCTGTAATTGTAAATCAAATTATAACCTGCCTGTAATCTATAAAACTGGCTGAGAAGCTGTAAAGCGCGGTCAGTCCCTTTGAGCAGGACTCATTTCCCCACCTGGCTGATCCTCACTAGTGAATAAAGTTCCTTTCTCTACCCAAGTCCTGAGTCTCTCAAGTGCTTTCCGCTTCCCTTTGCCACAGTTTTACTGGTGGTGGGTTTTTGTTTTTTTTTTTTTTGGTTTTTGTTTTGTTTTGTTTTGTTTTTGAGACAGGGTCTTGCTTTGTGGTTCGAGCTGGCCCTGAGCTCAGCATCAAATTCACATCACAGCAATCCTCCTGCCTCTGCCTCCCGAGTGCTGGGATTACAGGCGTGAGCCATCACGCCCAGCACTGTGGTATGCGGTACTGGTTGCTGCTGGGTGGTACTGGTTGCTGCTGGGCGTGAGTCTCCATGCCCAGTATTGTTATGTGGTTACCGGGGATCGAACCCAAGCCCTTGCGCTTGCAAGACAGGTGCCGGAACCACTGAGCTATATCCCCGGCCCCTTACTGGTGTTTTTGAGACAAGATCTTGTTATGTAATCCAGGTTGGCCTTGAACTCCCTCAGATCCTCCTGCCTCTGCTCCTGAGTGCTGGGATGACAGGTGTGCCCACCATACTGGGCAAGGATTTTTTTAAATTTAGTTTTTAAAAATTACTTAGTTTTGGAGACAAGGTCTTACTATGTAGGTCAGGCTGGTCTTTCAGGCCCTGTGTGGCCCAGGCAGGCCTCACAGCCAGGGTGCTCCTCCTGCCTCAGCCTCCCAAGGTGTGCACCTCCACACCGTGCAAGAATTTTTGAAGTCAGGCCAGAAGTGAGAGGTGACCAAGCTGTGGCCTGCTCCACCTCCTCTGGAAGGAAATTCCTCGGGCTAGGTAGTTGGCTCAGTGGTTCCGGCGCCTGTTTTGCAAGCGCAAGGACCGAGGTTTGATCCCCGGCAACCACATAACAATACTGGGTGTGGAGACTCACGCCCAGCAGCAACAACCAGTACCCACACACCACAGTGCCAGGCGTGGTGGCTCATGCCTGTAATCCCAGCACTCGGGAGGCAGAGGCAGGAGAATCGCTGTGGTGTGAGTTAGAGACTGAGCTCAGGGCCAGCCTGAACCACAAAGGGAGACCCTGTCTCAAAAAAAAAAAAAAAAAGAAAGAAAGAAAGAAAAAGAGAAATTCCTTTGCCCTCCCTCCCTGCGCCCTCCTCAGCTCGTCCGCATTCTCCCTCTGGCTTGACTCGGGCCATCCGAGCCACCTGCAGGGCACCCGGAAGACCCTGATAACTCCTGGGGCTGGGGCACTGTAGCCCCCCCCCCATGTTAACATCCCACTGTCCGTCTGACTGGGGGTAACAGGGTTGGAGCTGAAGCAGGAGGAACAGCCAAACGTCCTGCGCACCCCTCCCCCTCCCTCCTCCTCTCGGGCTCAGACTCGGCCATCCGCAGACCTCCATTCCTCCCCCTGATAAGCTCCTGGGTCTTTAGTCCCATTACAGACCCCTAATTTTGTTTTTCTGAGACAGTATCTTATTCAGTCAGTCAGTTCTAAGACTGGGTTGGAACTGTGGGTCCTCCTGCCTCAGCCTTCCTCCGTGGGGTCTGAGGTTTTAGTGGATCTTCCCATTGCTCTCACTCCCAGGAAAGCGTGGGGCATGAATATTCCGGTGGGTGCTGGGCAGTGGGGACAGTTCTGGAGGACAGTGTGCACCTGAGCTGGACCTGTCACTTCCTCCCAGGCCCAGAGGTGGGCCGGGGTGACCCCGAGACACCGGCACTTAGTCTTGGCTGCTGGTCTGCAAGCAGCTATCCGGCGGGGGTGGGCAGTCACCTGGGGACCTCGGGTGAGGCTCCGTGGGCCCAGCTCCCCACGCTCCTCGACTACTACATCCGCCTGCCGGAGACTGCGGGTCCCAGACAGTGATCCCGGGACTGGCGAGGCCAGGCGAGCCGCTTGGGAAGGCCAACCCGGCCCAGACTCGCCAGCTTCCCCACTGCTGAGTGGTCTCAGACGCACTGCTGACCTCTGACGCTGACTCTCAGCCCCGGGACCAGAACAGTCACACTGGTTTGTGGAGCTTCTTGGGGATTAAACCGCTGGTACTGGTGGGCGGAGCAGCACTGCCCCCGGGGGACAGCGGGGGACTACAGGGATTATTTCTAAGAACTCTAGTGCCTCGAATATTGGTGGAAACAGCGGGGGCCCTAAATACCCTAGTTGTAAGACACGGAGAGGACAGGTTCTGGACTCCATGACCAAAATAGTGATTGATTTGCTACAGTAATGAGAACTGAACCCAGGGCCCAGTCCTTTTTTAGTATTTCTGTTTTGAGATAGGGTTTCATCAAGTTCCCCGGGCTGGCTACAATCTGTGATCTTCCTGCCTCAGCCTCCAAGAATGCTAGGAATATGGTTACGTCCCAGCACCTCTGCACAAAAGTAGTTTTTGGCAGTTTTAAGACAAACTGAATTTTTCAGAAACTCAGTCTGGAAAATCTGACTTCTGGCAGTGGGGCATTTGTCAGTAGCAGGCCACATTGTGGATGCGTGCCGGACCACTTTCCTAACGGTTGCCTCGCTATGCACACTGATCACCTGTGCCAGCTCTGCACACTTCACGTGTACAGGGACCCCCAGGACCTTGTCCCGGTGCAGCGCCCAGCCATGCTGCTTTGGGGCCTGGACCTGGAGGTATCAACTGAGCAGGGTGTGGCGACACCTTTTCTGAGATCCTGTTTGCTTCCTGCCTTTTAGTGGTGGAGGCTGAGGTTCTGGACTCAGGCACTTCGAGAAAGAGTGGGGTGCAGGGCCCACGGGGCACAGGCAGAGGGAACTGAGCTAGGGTAGAGTTGGGGTCAGACCCTGCCATGAAAGCCACGGCTGCGGCCTGGGGCTGTGTGGATGGCTGGGCTGAGGAGGCTTCCCAAGGCCTCGGGCTGCGCCGGGCCGGTGCAGGGCTGTGTGCAGGTCTGGCTCCTCCAGAACAGGAGTCAGGGCTGGGGCAGGCTCCCTGCTGTGTGTAGAGACAGCGCTGGAGACAGGCAATGTGTGCCAAGATCCTGGAGGCTACAGAGCAGCCGTGAGAGATGGGACGGCAGTCAGAGGTATAGAGGATACCTGGACACCACACAAACCAGGTAGAACATGGCGGCTCACGCCTGTAATCCCAGCAGTTGGGTGGCTGAGATCTCTGCAAGTTCAAGACCAGCCTGAAGACTGGCTGACATAGCAAGACCCTGTCTCAAAAAAAAAAAAAAAAAAAAAAAAACCAAAAGTACAACATGGGCAAAGGGCCAAGCATGGGGATGTTCCTGTACCCTCAGCATCCTGAGAGGCTGAGGCAAGAGAACTATAAGTTGGAGCCCAGCCTGGACAATTTAGCAAGATGGTCTCAAAATATCAAAAGATAAAAAAAGCATTGGAGTTGTAGCTAGGTGTGAAGAATGTGTGTCCAACATCACCCCACCCAAAAGAAAGGTGGACTTGGACAGATGTTCCTCCAAAGATACAGAAATGGTTGACAAGCACCTGGAAACACGTTCCACATCGCTGATCACCACAGAAATGCAGATCAAGGCCAGGAGATGCCACTTCACGCCACCAGGAAATGACCAGTGTTGCAAACACTGTAGTGACAGGTGAGGGATCTAGCTCAGTGGTTCAGGCACCCACACTGCAAGCACAAGCTCCCAAGTTCAATCCCCAGTAATCATATACAACAATATCATGTGTAATGACTCACGCCTGTAATCCCAGCACTCGGGAGGCAGAGGCAGGAGGATTGCTGAGTTCAAGGCTCACCTGGGCTACATAGTGAGCTCAGGGCCAGCCTGAACTACAATAGTGAGGCCCTGTCTCAAAAAAACAAAAACAAACAGTCATGAATGAGGATGCCATGCTGGCTGCTGGGAGTCACTGTGGAAAACACGATGGTGCTTCTTCAAAAAGCTGAACTGGAATCAGTAAGAGGGCAGAGGAATGGGAAAAAGTGAGACTCAAGAGGGATCAGGTACAGGTACAAGTTCTCAATGATAAATATGATCATAATGTGGACCTAAAATGTACCACGGACCTCAATACAGGGGGAAAACATGAATTATCATATGATCCGGCATCTTCCTTCTGGGTATACGCCAGAAGGAGAATTTTTATATTTGTACACTCACGTTCATACCAGTGTTGTTCACAATAAGCCAAAAGGCAGAGACAACCTGTGTCCACAGACAAACGAGTAACAAAATGTGCCACATTCATCTCATCATGCAGCCTTCAAAGGGAGCAGTCTGACCCGCAACCACACGGCGGACCCTGAGGACACACGAAGTGGAGGAAGGCAGCTGCAGGACAAGGACCAGCAGATTCCCCTTATGTGAGGTACTTAGTGTAGGCAGAAAATCCAGGGGCAAGCCGGGTGTGGTGGAGCACCTGGGGAGACTGAGGCAGGAGGAATGCTACAAGTTTGAGGCCAGCCTGGGCTACACAGCAAGTGCACGTCTGGCCTGAAGTACATAGTGAAGGTCTGTCTCAACAGTAAACGCTCACACAAAATGTTGAGTGGCGGCCACTGGCTTCTTCCCTGCGTTTGGGTGTGGGCTGTCTGAGCTCCTCCAAGCCAGGCCTGCTGCTAGCCTTAGATTCCCTCCAGTATGGTTCCTATCTGGCTCCAGAAGGTAGGAGTTCCTTGTCCTCTAGGCTTCCCTGTAAATACCCACAGCCCTGGGCCAGCAGCATTTGGCCTCCAGGGATTTCTTGGGCAATGAATTTCCAGATTGTCAACTCTCCCTCCCTTGAAATTGAAACCATGTGCAATGCCACATTTTGCCACTAGGTGGTGCTGCCGGGCACAAAGGTGCCCTTTCCCAGGGTTCTTTGGGATATCAGGTTAGCTCAAGAATGCTAACTGACAAAGTGCTCCGTAACAGTTACAGTCTGAAAGTGCCATGCACAACCTGGGTGTGGTGGCTGAGCCTGTAACCCCAACACTAGCAGGCTGAGGCAGGAGACGGCAAGTTCAGCGTTGGTCTGCACAGCATCTGCGTTTCAAGTCAGCACAATGTCCCCTTCTGGGAGCCAGGGACACACTGACTGCACAGTGCTCTTTATCTTGGTGCAGTGACATCCCAGTTCCTGAAAGGCAGCTCCAGGGCAGGGCATGGAGTATGAGGTCAGCCTGCGCCTGTCAGCAGGGCCTACGTGTTCGCAAACCTTCACTGACTCCATTCCCATGCTGGCCCGCCCAACCCAGCTTTTTCTATAGCCTCCATTAAAAGGGCTTTTTGTTTTTCTGAGACTGTCTCATGATGTAGCCCAAGTTATTCTCAATCTTGCAATCCTCCTGCCTCAGCCTCCAGAGTGTTGAGTTTCGAGGTATGCATTTGGCTACTTTTTTTTTTTTTTTTTTGGAGACAGGGTCTCGCTTTGTAGTTCAGGCTGGCCCTGAGCTCAGCCTCAAACTCACATCACAGCAATTCTCCTGCCTCTGCCTCCCAAGTGCTGGGATTACAGGCGTGAGCCACTATGCCCGGCACTGTGGTATGTGGTACTGATTGCTGCTCGGTGTGAGTTACCACACCCAGTATTGTTGTATGTGGTTACTGGGGATCAAACTCAGGCCCTTGCACTTGAAAGACAGGCGCTGGAACCACTGAGCTATATCCCCGGCCCCATTTGGCTACTTTTAAAATTGTGCTTAAAAATAATATAAAGTTATGAGCCAAGTGTGATGACACACACCTATAATCCTAGCACTCAGGAGGCTGAAGCAGGAGGATCACTGCTATAGTCCAGCCTGGGCTACATAGTAAGTTCAAAAGTACTAGCCTGAATTACATAGCAAAACTCTTTTCTCAAAAAAACTAAAATAGAACAAAATTCCAGCCATATAAACGTCTAGGTCCATTGTACAAACCAGCCTGAGGCCGCAGAGAGCAGCCCCAGGTCCCCAGGACGGCCTGTGTCCGCACGCATGCATGCATGCATACTCGGCTGCAGGAGCCAACCCATGACCTTCTGCACGCCAGGCTGTACTCCTGAGTCACCTCACCCCATTCTGTATTTAATAAATCCAAGGCATCAGCTTCTATGATTTACTTTTCTTTAAGATCATATGCTAACTTGTGAAAGTCGAGTGGCTAATTTCCTAAAAACCAGAAATGTATTAATCTCAAAAATGGGCCAAGGGGTCCAGTGATGTAGCTCTGTGGCGCTGCACCTTCCTATCAAGCACAAGGTCCTGAGTTTGGTCCCTAGTACCTTCAAAAACAAACACATAGAAAGGACAAGGGCACTGATGGGTGAACACAGGGATCAATTTGCACTACAGAAGTTCATTCCTAGAACACAAAGACGTACCCTGAGACCACGCCCCACCCTCACATGTCTGGCTGAGATCACACAGCTTCCGCGCATGCGCAGCCAGCTCTCACAAGGCTGCAGTGACACACGGAATGGTCTCCTTTCCCGTGAGCAGGTTGGCAACAGCGACCAGCGCTGCACATGCTCTTAGATCCAAGGGTCCCACCACTACCAATGCAGCCATGGGGCGTGTGCTATGCAGCCACTCTAACTGCCGAGGACCGGTGACAACCACACATCCCTCCCAACAACCTCCAGCGACTCAGATGTCCATGTGGTCCTAACAAGAACAGGAACTCTTCTGGGGTCACTGTGGAACTCGTCAAAATACTGAAAACAAAACAAAACAAAACAAACCAGCTGGGCATGTCAGTGCACACCTGCAAACCCAGCACTCACAAGGCTGAGACAAGAGGATCACTGGGAGTTCGAGGTCAGCCTGAACTACATAGTGAGACCGCCTCAAAACAAGAAATAACAGTGACAACAGAAAACGACAAGGGGCATACAAAAAACACGAGAAAGGCAATGGGGGGGCAGCATGGACGGGAAACTTCATGGTAAATTTGAACCACGTAAATGTATTATTCAAAAAACAAAATCAGGAGCTGAGGATTTGGCTCAGTGGTTCCAGTGCCTGTCTTGCAAGTGCAAAGGCGGTTTGATCCCGGTTAACCACATACCACACTGGGCATGGAAACTCACGCCCAGCAGCAATCAGTACCACAAACCACAATGCTAAGCGTGGTGGCTCATGCCTGCAATCCCAGCACTTGGGAGGCAGAAGCAGGAGGATTGCTGTGATGTGAGTTTGAGGTTGAGCTCAAGGCCAGCCTGAACTACAAAGCGAGACCGTCTCAAAAAAAAGAAAACAAAAACAAAAACAAAATCAAAACATTTTATTTTTGTCAGGGCTAGGGACTAAGCTACATCTCCAGGTACCTTTTTATTTATTTTTTTAAATTTTGAGACAGGATCTCAGCAAGTCATTTAGTTGCCCAGGCTAGGCTTGACCTTGTGATTTTCCTGCCTCAATGTCCCAGAAGGTGAGGATTACAGGTGTACACCACTACAGCCAGGTGATTCAACGTAGGAATCCTTTCTTACTAGTTTCCCACTGAGCTCCAAAGAACTGAGGTCCGGGCCTTGCAAGAATCCAGAGCAAAGGCCTGACAGGGGCTCCGGGCCTGCACTTCCTCTCTCTGCCGACAGGTGGTGCTATCCTGCTGACCAACAGCAAAGAAACTGGCAGGCACCCTTGAGTAACATAAAATAGAAACTAACTTTATTTCTCTGGAAGAAGCAGATATTGACAGATGGGGCAGCAGCTTTGGCGAGAGAGGCTGGTGGGAAACAATGGCACAGAGGAAGAGCTGGGTGCATACAGGAAGCACTGGTGTCCCTCTAGGGCGGTTGCCCCTTGGTCTCCTTCCAATCCTGGGGCCTTGGGCCCTGGTCCCTGCGAGAGAAGTCTGGCACCTCTTCTTCACCTCCTGAGCCACCCTGGGCATTTCCAGGCGCAAGACCCTCAGGTGGGCCGAGTCCCGTAACATTCCCGGTTCACAGCAGGTCACACACCGCCTGACGCCGCTACCTAGGGGCTCCTGGACGGTGGCTAGCCCCGAGGCCCGCGGGTGCAGGCATCTCTCTCTCAGCGTGGGCACACATCTCCCACCAGGCCACGCTGACTCCTCTCAGTCTGGTCCTCTGGGCAGGGCCTGGCCCAGACGTGGATGTGCTGGCCACCTCACAGGCAGCTCCCACGTCCTAGTGGGAGCAGAGGACTGAACCGAAGGAAATGAGGACTGGTGGGCAGAGGTGGGCAGGGTGGGCGCCGGCAAGTCCTCGGCCTAGGTGGCCTCCCCATCTGGCACAAGGGCAGCTCACATCACTCCTTCAGGGCAGAACCTCGGTCTCCAGATGCAGCTCAGCGCCTGTAGGGGAGAGGCCCCGCCCCGTGAGCACTGGCTGGCAGCACCAGGCAGAGGCTGGACACCAGGGGCTCAAGGCTACCACCATGGAGCTTATCGTCCTGGGAGCAGCAGAGTTGTCAGTGCTCAAGGACGCAGGGACAGGGGAGCCATGGCTTATCTGGATGCAAAGAGGGAGGGACTGGAGACAACACCTCACACTGGCCGCCCTGTGGGCAACAGCACCTCCCACGCTCAGCCTTCCCATCGCTTCCGGTGGCATGGAGACGGGGAGCCTGCTGCACAGTGGGCAGGCGCACGCAGCTACCCGGCCACTGGCCCCAAGCCCTCCCAAGGCCAGGCCTTGCAGCCCACAGTGATGGCTTCTGGGACAGAGCCGGGGTCACCTGTGTGCCTGTGCTGTCACTCTTGCACTCAGTAGAATTCCCTACGTGTATGTACGCACCACCTGTGTTCCTGACGGATCTGTGCACATGTCATCAGGGATCAAACTTAGGACCCCGCACTTGCCAGGCAGATGCTGGAACCTGGCTAAATCCAGTTTAACATTTAAAGTTAAAAGGAAACATGCAAAGGATGGAGAAGCATCTGCTTCCACCTTGGGCCTGAAGTTCCGGGAGGCAAAGCTCAGGGGCTGCTGTGGAGGTGCAGGAAGCCAGGCCCCCAGCTGTACCACCGGCTCCCCGTGCACCCCCAACAGGGCCAGGCACTCACTTGTGGTGGGTGGGGCCGCAGGAGCCCAGCAGGTGGCAGCCAGCCTGCTCCAGGTTCCAGTCAAACATCTCCAGCACTTTGTGACACTCCAGCCGAGGCCGCAGCCCCAGCCCAAAGAGCTGCTCCACCTGGGGGCAGAGGGCAGCAGCATGGAACCCAGGGCTGGGGGAACAGACCAGGCAGGGCCGAGGGTCAGAGCAGGGAGGGGACAGCATCAGTCTCGGGGCCCTGGATGCTAGAGTGGCGGTACCTTCAGATACTGGGCAGCCCTCTGCACGCTCCAGCTGTGGCACTGCAGGGCGGCCTGGCACTCCTCTGTGGTCACCCCGTGCACCATGGCCTGCAGCTGGGCACAGCGGCCATCAGCACTGCGCCCAGCCCACTGGGCCCCGTAGTCCTGCAGCCTGCAGCCCAGCCCCACTCACCATCCGGACCTTGTCCGCAGGCCGCGCTGTCTCCAGCCCGTCCCCCGGGCAGCCCCTCTGGGAGGCAGGAGGCCGGACGCCAGGGTTGCTGTTGTTGGTAGAGAAGTTGGCCTTGGGGTCGGGGGCCTGGGGCATGGGCCGCACTGTGGCAGTGGGGGCCGCCGGGGCTGGGGTGCTGGGTGGTGGCAGCAGCAGGGGCACAGGCTGGGGGGCTGGCTCCCCAGGGCTCGGGGCCTCCTGGAGGAAGCGCTGGTAGCGCTCCAGGTAAGGAGGGCGCTCAGGCAGCAGGTAGTAGTGGGTGCTGCTGACCTTCCGGCCGTCGCGCACGATGGGCAGGATGCAGGGCCCTGCCCGGGGACCAGGGGCCTGGATCACCTGAGGGGTGGCATACTTAGGGTCGGAGGCAAAGCTCTGGGTGGTAGGCATGGTCTTCCCGGGCGAGCTGGACAGCCGGGATGGCAGCGGGGAACCGCCAGGAGGCACCAGGGGGCTGGGGGTCCTTGAGCCTTGTGGGGACAGGGGCTCCCGGGGGGGTACTCGAGGCGGGGACACAGGTCCAGGCCACCGACCCAACTCCTCTTCTCCCGAGGGGGCTGGAGACAGCTCCAGCCGTGGGCGTGTGGGCCGTGGGGGGATGGGCACCCGGGGTGGAACCTGGGGCTTGTCATCACCCCCAAGGCCAGGTGAAGGGGCCAGTGAGCCTGTGGGGACCTGCAGCTGCCGCATGCACTCCTGCTGCAGTGCCTGGAAGATCTGGGCAGTCTGCGCTGAGCTGGGCGGTGGGCCCCCAGCCTGGGTGGGCAGGAACAGGTTGTCTTCCAGCGCCAGGGGGCGCCGCTCAGGCTCGGGCACAAAGGCGTAGTTGGTCTCGCCCTGGCAGGGACCAGTGGCCAGCTCAGTGCCCACCAGCGTGCTGTTGATGGAGCAGACCTCGAAGTCGTCCTCATCCTGTGCCACATCGTCGTAGGCAGGAGGCGGGGGCAGCGGGCGTGCGTCCCAGTCCACCACTGGTGTGGGGTGCAGGGGGCGTGGCAGGGCCCGAGTCGGGCTCTGAGGAGGAGTCTTGTCCAGCAAGGAGCAGGCGTCCATGGCCAGCTGCGCCAGGGAAGGTGCACAGGGCCGAGGGGTGGGGACCAAGGGGTCCTCGCCGAAGTCGATGAGGGTGACCTCACTGCCCCCGCCACTGCTGCCGCGGCCTGCCTTCGTGCCTGGGACCCGAGCTGAGGGCTTGGTCAGCCACAGCCCCCGCGGCAGGCCTGGTTTCCGGAAACCCAGCCTCTTGAAGTCACTGGTCAAGGGGTCTGGGTCCTCACTCACAGGGTCATAAGTGGGTTCTGGATGGAAGGGGGACCCCAACAGAGGTTGCGTCAGTAGGGCAGGGGACACAAGAGGCAGGCCCCATGGCCAGTTCCAAGTCAGTCAACCCTGCTGCAAGCGCCCAGCGCACCCACCCCATTCACACAGAAGCGACCTGCGGTGTCCATGCCCACCTCAGCCCTCTGGGCCTGCTGTCCCCTGTCCAAAATGGCAATGCAGGCAACACCCAGCCCTGCTGCCTCTCTGACCCTTCCCGCGGACATGAGAGCCGCATGTCCCACGCCCGTACCCTGCTAGTCTCTCCCCAGCTCTACACAGCGCACCATCGGTGCTGCCTTGGGCAGCAGGACTGCTCAGCTTCTGAGCAAACCCACATCCCAGAGGGAGGGAGCAGGAGGGCTGGGCCACAGCACAGCGAGAAGGGGCATCCCTACGCCCAGGCTCCAGGGGCCCAGGGGAGGGGGGCAGCAGGCCAGGCCAGCAGCAGAAGCTCACGGCAGCAGCTGCCTTCCCAGCTACAGGACCTTCCAGGAGGAGGGGAGAGGAGAGAAGTGAAAGGAGAGGGGGTGGGGGCACCCTGAGTGCCCCACTTACTCGGAGTGAAGATGGCAGGCTGAGGAGGGCGAGGCGGAGGCTCCCCTGCAAGAAAGGCCATGCGGAAAGGCAGGGAGGGAGGAAGAGAAGGACAGGGACAGAAGACAGAGCCGAAAGGAGGTAGAGTTAAGGGAAAGAGAGAGAGTGCACAGTGAGTAGGAGTGAGTGACTGTACAACGGCGACACAGATGGTAAGCAATGGGGCGGCAGGATGGGGACGTGGAGACCAGGAGGCCCCGGCTGAGGTGGAGCCGTGGGGGCTTTGGCTCAGGACAACAGAGCAGGATTAGGGTGGGAGAAGGAGGGAGGAAGCTGAGTTGGGCAGGGCTGATGCAGGAGCAACAGGGAGGCCACCTCAGCAGACTCAGCTGCCTCTCCTCAGTCACCCCACGCCCAGCCGGAGCCAGGGCCACAGCTGTCTCCCGGGCATGACAGCAGGCTCAGGGCAGCCTGGGGACACCGTGGAGCGGCACTTACTTTTCACCCTTGCCAGGTGCTGGCTGGGCCGGGAGGTGCTCAGTTCCACACTCAGCAGGTCAGGAGGGTCCATGGGGTTCCCCAGGTACAGTCTGCAGTCAGACCAGAGGGGAGGCCTCTGGGGACAGGCCCGGCTTCCCCACAGTGCCGGGCCAGAAGCAATCCCGGCATGTGAGGGATGGCACCTGAGCCCCTGCATCTCAGCGCCCAGCGGCAGACCGCACTGGGTCAGGCTCCCGACGCAGTTCTATCCATCTTAATCATCCACAGGTCCAAACCAGACTGTGACAGAGCGGGCAGGGACGGACCCCAGCACAAGGGCCTCCAACACCACCTCAGCCACAGCAGAAATGCAGGGAAAGGGGAGCCTGTGGGCCAGATCTTGCCACCCAACTCTGCCTCCACACCCCACACAAGAGCGAGGGCAAGAGTTCCAATGAGCAAGGCTTGGAAGGGCACAGAATGGGGGACAGCGCCCCCAGCTCAGCCTGGTGCTGCCCCTTGTGTGGGCAAAGCACCCTTCAGGAGAAGGCCCCAGGGGACAAAGCGTAAGCCTCGTGCCTGTGTGGCCCTGGCCCTACCATCTCCTCAGGACAAGGTCTGGTCTCCCACAGGAGCCCTGAAGGGGACCAGTGCTACCAGTGCGGCTTCACTGGGGGGCCTCCCCCCTCCTTCTCAACACACACCCATCTCCATTGTGCCCATGTGTGCCCTGAGCTGGCAGCCAGGCAGGAAGGAGGACAGCAGCCTGACCCCAGAGAGTCAGTTGTGAGCCGGGGCACAGGACGAAAGCCTGTGTGACCTGAGGAGTGGCAGAGGTCCTCAAGCCCAGCACCACTCTGCTGCAGCAGAACCGAGGTCAGTGGCTTCGAGGAGGGACCACATTCTCACTGCAGAGAGCATGGTGGCCAGGAGATGGCTGGGAAGAAGCACCTCAGGTCCCTTATGAGCCCCACCTCACAGGGCCCAATCCCTCTGTTGGAGGAGACGGGACTTGCTCCCGGACTTGCTCCCAGACACCGGAGAAGGCGTTCAGCACAGAGTCCCCAGAGGCGCAGGACTTGGGGAATGGAGCAGGGCTGGGTGGTACTCACTCGTCGATGCGGTCAGGGAAGCCCCAGCAGTGGCGGGGGTCACTGTCCCCGTGCCCTGTGTGGATGAAGCTGTTCTGCAGGGGCTGGCTGATGTCCTGCGCCGATAGGCCAGCCACGGAGGTCACCACATTGCGAGGGAAGGGCCCTACACATAGCGTCCTCGTGTTTTGCCCTCGCCACCAGTAGTTCTCAGCCCTGCTCAAGGAGACGGCGTGGTCAGCGCCAGGCCAGGCTCTTCCCCACCAAGCACTCTGCCATCCAACCCAGCCTCCTCGGCAAGAACCTCGGGCACAGAACCAGTCCTGTACCCTTGGCACTCACCCACCATCCCCCCATGCCAGGCCAGCAGTCTGCCCTCGGTGGGCTCAGGCAGGCCCTCCGGGTTTACAGAAGAAGAGGGCCAGCGAGGGACAGAACTCGCCTGCGTCCCCAGGACAGCTGGGCACCCAGACCCTGGATCCAGATCCCCTGATTAGTCGGCAAAGCCAGCACCATCTTTTCACAGACCCCCTCCCCTCCTCCCCAGCAAGGCCCAGCCCCATCCTTCCAACCTCCAGCCACCTTCAGGGGTCTCAATGAACCCCAGTTACAGTCTCGCTCCCTTCCCCCATCTCCTCAGGACAAGCTCTGGTGTCTTACAGGGCCCGGAAGGTGACGCAGAGCCTCTCCCGGTATGGCTGACACAGACGAAGCCCTGTGGATGCAGCCTGAGGCGGCTACACCAGAAGCACAGGGTCCCCGCCACACCGCTGTCCCACTCCAGCCACTCCTGCCCTTGCTGCTGAACTGCACACATGACGGCAGTGTGGCAGTCTGGGCCAAGGCACAATGGTGACAGTGTCATGCTGCTGGGACACATGACCAGCAAGACACCTGCCTCACCATCACCCCTTCACCCTTACCTCACCCGCCCCAAAGCCAGAAGCACAGGGAAAGCTCCTCCGAGATGCAACGAGACCAGCAAGGGCAGAAGGGTCTGGGCACCAGGGACCCCGCCTGGGCACGGAACCCCAGCACACTGGGAACGAAGCAGTCCTCTGAGAGCTGACAGGAGGAGCAGGCTAGGAGGCACCCAGCCCCCAGCAGACAGGCCCTGAGACTACACCCTGCCTCTGGGGTAGGGAGGGCAGGGAAGGAAGGAAGGAAGGAGCGAGGACAACACCCCCAGAAGTGATGACCCATCCAAAAATAGCAGGGCTGATTCTAGGAGGAGAAAGGGTCCCGGCCACGCACAGGACCACCCAGACAGCGGAGGGGCCAAGTCAGCCAGCCCAGGACCCGACGCCGCTCCCAGGACTCTGTGCCACAGGCACTCTTGTCCTCACAGGCCCGGTGCCCGCTCTCCACACCTCCTCAGAGGCGCTCTGAGGCTGGGGCAGGCAAGCGGAGGGGATGACGGGACGGGCATATGCACGGACAGGTCTGACAGCTCACCCCCCTCTACTTCCCTTGATTCTGGGCCACTTTGGAGAGGGACAGAGCCACCAAGCCCAGCCTTCAGGCACAGCCAGGCCAGAACCCAGGGCCATAGGGCTCCCAGCCTGGTTCTCGAAGGAGAGCAGAGAAGCACCTTCTCCCCTGGGAGGGCAGACAGAGCTGCAGCTCTGCCCATGTGGGCTTTGCAGGCTCAGCAGGCTGAAGTGCAGCAGCCGGGCGCGCAGCCCTTCACCAGCCTGCCTCCCATACCCTTCTTCCCGTCTACACAGCAGCGACTCCAAGCAGAGCCATTCAGAAAGGCAGCACTGAGGGAGTGAGCCTGGACCTTGTGCCTTTTGCTGGCCTCCCAAGGGCCACTGCAGACACTTCTCAGCTAGGGCTGGTCTCACCCTCAAAGGATACCTGCCCTCTACACAGGAAGCAGAGGCCAAGGACCGGCCAAGGCCAAGGCTCTGCCATGGACATCAACCCCCGAGCTCATTCACTGTTTCCATTACAACACAATGCACAGGGCTGCCGGCCACCTCCCCTGCCATGCAACACCTCTGAGAAACTGGGTGTCCTGCGCCCCTCCCCTTGACACAGCCTCCTGGCTGAGCTCTGCCCACCCCGAGCACACCAACAAGCACAGAGCCCCCACGGAACTGGAGCCCGGCACAGGAGGAGACACCCCTGGAGACAGCTCACCAAACAAACAGAACTCAGGACTGAGGACGCAAGGGTACAGGGGCAGGTCCTGCTGCCCGACACATGGGCACACTCCATCCTTGCCTCCCACTTCCTGAGCAGCTCTGGGATCCAGGGCAGGCTGATGGCCAGGGAGGAGGAGGCTGTGAGCTCAACTACAGGCAGAAGGAGCCAACCAGGCCCGGGAAGAGAAGGCAGGACGAGGCGGGCCAGGACGGGCCCTCCCATGGCCAGCCGTGCTCTCAGTGACCCGGGGCACCAGCCGTTCACTCACTCCGGAAACACAGGAAGCCGGAGTCGCCCCTAGCACACATTCCCAAGAGGGAAGATGACAGTGAGAGCTCAGGGCTCCTTGTTCCTCCCATCCCCAGACTTTTCCTAGGATGTCAAGTCACAACCCTCCTTGCCCCTCTCCCCCAAACCCACAGTCCCCAAGCAGCTGTTTCTTTTCACTACATCCACCCCTGCCACTGTGGCACCCCTGCTGGAGTGCCACTGTGCTGGGATGGGCACTGTCCTACCTTCCCTCGATGACGGTAATGACATCATTCATCTGGATGTGCAGCTTGTCTGGCTCCTCAAAGTCCTGCAGGGCCCGCATGTCAGTGGGCTGAGCCTATAGGCAGAAACCCGTGAGTGTCTGCCCTGGGCCGACTCGGGCAGCACACCTGTGCCAGCCTGTGTGGGCAGGCATGGCCCTCACCTCCAGCAGGAAGTCCCGCAGGGCCACAAATGTGGGTCTGTCCTCGGGCTTGTGCGCCCAGCACTGCATCATGACGTTGTAGATGTCCTGGGGGCAGTCCTCGGGCCTCGGCAGGCGCTCCCCCTCCTTGTCAATCTTGTGCAGGATCTTGGGGGACAGCGACACATTCAGCTGGCTTTCTGCCTCCAGCGTCTTCCAACCCACTGCCACCCACAGCCTCAGACCAGTTCCCAGGCCGTGGGCGTCAGCACAGGCAGGCCTGGCCTCAGGTGGGAGTGCGCGCCCTGCACCCCCTGCCCAGCCCACCGGGCAGCCCTTCTCTGCTTGGCCATCTGGGGTTCACACAGACACCAGGGGTGGGTGACAAAATGTCACTCGGGAATCTGGCAGCCAGGGACAGAATCACATTCCCCACCCTCAAGAGGCACGGTCCCTCACCTGGCTGCCGTTGAGGCCAATCCAGGGCTCCTGGCCATAGGTGAACATCTCCCACAACGTGACCCCAAACATCCAGGTATCGCTGGCGTGGGAGAAGGTGCGGGTCTTCAGGCTCTCGGGGGCACACCTGGAGGAGGCAGGCGTCAGGCCCCAGACATGGGCCCTCCCTAGACAAGCTTTTTCTGCTGTCCCGCGCATGGGATCGAGAAAATAGGCAGGGCGGGCAGGGGGTCCTGACTGCAGGGTGCGCGCCTGGAGAACACCCTGCACCCCAGCGCGGCTGTCACACACAGCTGGCACCTGGGGTCCTGAGGCTGGGAGAGGCCGGAAGGTTCAGATCAGGGGCCGGGAATGAGTCTCAGGATGTTTTCTATCTGGTACGAGGACAATTTCCAGTCTGGGGCAGATCCTGGGACCCGGGCTATTTCAGCAGGAAGGCGTGGGCAGAAGTTCACAGAGAGCCTGGGGACAAGCCACACGTGTGGGAAGACCACGCTGGCCCTACTGAAGCGCACCCTTGCTCGCTCGGGCTGTCCCAGGAGAGGTTAAGAAAGTGACATCCCAGGGTGGGCCGAGGTGCATCACAGTCAGAATAAAAGCCGACCTGTGCTAGCGGGTTCAAGGCCAGCCTGAACTACACACAGAAAACCCTCTTGTTAAACATTCATGTGCCCAACAGGGACTGGGAACAGGACTCAGGGACGCTCGCTCAAGATCCCGAACTTACTCTCCCCCCAGGAAGGAAAACGATAACCTGCACTCTCCATGGCTGTTCGGGGTTGTTTACCATCTGACCAGGACACCCAGGTACAAATGTGGGCACTGCTAAGTACCCCAGGTCAACAGGCGACTCAGGACCCTGTCACCCAGGAGCAGACTGAGTTAAGTAGGTTGTGAGCTCGGCTGGAGCAGATGGCAAGCAGAGGTGGACAGACTCCTCACCTGGAGACTAGGCTTCATCGGGTGCTGCTGGCACACCGGGCACCACAGCGGTCTCAGCACAAGATGAACCGGGGGGTAGGGCAGAGCTGGGCATGACCACTGTGCCATGGCTACAAGACCTACACCAGCTCCCCAAGAAGGTGCTCCCACTGCCTGTGCCTAGACACACTCCTGATGTGCGAGGGTCTTAGTATCAAGTCCTCTGGGAATCCTTGTTTTCCATGAGAATATTTTATTACTTCCCATAATCAAACTCACATAGATAAGACTTTAAACATCCTGTCAAACACTGTATCTTTTTGGCCGTAGCTCTTTTTTTTTTTTGGCAGTACCTGGGACCCAACTCATGATCTTTGCTTGCAGGGCAGGCATGGTGCCACTGAGCTAATTTTGGCCCTGGCCCACAGTTTTTACCCCTGGGCCTTCCAGTACCCTCACGAACTCCTGGACAGAGGCCCCAGAAATGTGAGGCCCGGGTCTGGTTGGACCAGACTGAGTCAGCAGCACCTGCCCCTCACCAGGCAAAGGGCACCTTTCGATGTTCCTGCATGACATAGTGGTCATCATTCTGGGGCAGGGCTCGCATCAGTCCAAAGTCCCCGATCTTGACCAGGTCACGGGTAGCCAGCAGCAGATTTCGGGCAGCCAGGTCACGGTGAATAAAGCGCTTAGACTCCAGGTAGCCCATGCCCTCTGCCACCTGTACGGCGTAGCGGCTCAGAGTCCCCAGGAGGAAGTGACCCTGGTGCTTCCGCAGCCGGTCCAACAGGGATCCCAATGGTGCCAGCTCTGTAACCTGAAGACACACAAGGCAGGAGTGTGCCGAGTAGCCCGCATGGTCTCCTGGTGTCACCCTGGGTGCCCCTTCCTGACCTACCTCTAGAGATGGGTGGGAACCCTACCGCTCCCCAGGCCTCTCCCTCCTGGCAACACGGGAAACAGGCCCAGACAGAAGCAACCCAGGAGACTCAGGACAGATAGCACCCCCAACTCAAGGGCCCGCCCCTCCTGGAGTGCAGCTCTGCAAGACGCCAGTGACTCCTGCCCTGGGCCCATGTGCCCCCATCTTCCAGAGGGGAGCACAGCAGGGCCTGGGGCTGCCCAGCCCCGCCCCATCCCTTCTGCTCCCAGTACTCACCATCTTCATGGGCGGTGTGAGCACCACGCCATAGAGACGGATGAGGTTGCGGTGGTCAAGCGAGTGCATGGCATTGACCTCCCGGATGAAGTCATCCATTGCCTCAGGCTGGCTCAGCACATCGGGCTTCAGGCACTTCACGGCCACACTCACCTACCGGGCAGGAAGTGCGGGCTGAAGTCTCACCTGGCCCTGTTCTCGCAGCCAGGTTGCTCCTCCACACACAGCCTGGAGACCTCAGTTCTGCCCAGACCTAGGGTGGGTACAGCATCTGTGCTGGGGCCTGGCAGGAGAGGCAGTGCTGCACCCGGGACCATCATCCAGGTCTCCTCTTCCTGGTCCAACAGGGATCCCAGGAACCCTGGGCCACGCCCAGGTTAAGCAGCAACCAAGAGCTAAGAGACACCAGGCGTGATGACAGGACACTAGAGCTGTGATAAGTCAAACGCCCAAGACGCCAAGGTGCCACCAGTGGGCAGTGGCCTCCCTTGGAGAAAGTGGATGCTGAGAGGAGAAAGCCCCCTGAGCCACCTTTCCAAGGTGCTGGCAATGCTTTCTTCCTGCCTCAACCTCAGCCTCAGGAGTGTACCCTGAGTGTGGTACCCTGAGTGTGGGGCCGTGCTGCCCCACACCTAGCATCACACGCCCTCTGTCCTGACCACTGCACATATGCAAAGCTGTGCACCTAGTACATGCGGGCCTGCGTGCGTGCGTGGGAGGGGGGATGAGATCTGAAAAGCTCCCCCCGAGTGTGCTTCTAAATCAGAGAAAGACAAACTGGGGAGGTGGGAACACTGATCCGCTTCCTCCAGACCTAAGATCGGAGGGGGCCCCCTGCTGGCCGTAGCAGGGAGTGGCGCTCACCGTCTTGCCAGAGGGCGCATCCCACTCGCCCCTGCGCACCACTCCGAAGGAGCCGTCCCCCAGCTTCTCCAAGAGGCGCAGGTCCTTCTCCCCGATGAGGCAGGTGAGGCTCTGCAGGGGCCCCTCGCTCGCGGGGCCCCCAGGGGTAGGCGAAGGCTTCCGGAAGGCGCTCTGAGAGTGGTGAGGGGGGAACTCAGCCTCCGGCCGCTTTCCACTGAACACCTGTTTGGAGGCAGCCAGGGGCCAGGTGGAACCCGGGCGGCCACTCACTCAGGCCCGGCCGTGCCCCCCAGCCTTGGCACGCGGCTGAGGCCCTGCTCTTTCTATCAGGCTGGCCCGTGGAGCCCACGCCCCAGTGGGGGAAGGGCATGTAGCCATGGCTCCACCCAGCTGTGGGGACAGGGAGAGCCCAGGGCCCTTCAGGCTTTGCTCTAGGGTCTGAGCCTCAGATCCACTCTTCCCTTCCTGGGCCCCACAGACACAGATTCTAGCCCCGGGCTGCAGAGATGAGGCAGGGCCCAGGCGCCCTCCCCACAAACACCTCCCTGTCCATTTTTGGCCCTGGCCACGTCGCTGGGGTGACCACTTGGCGCTGTCTGTCTCCCCTCCCCAGGGAGTCGGCTGCCCTTCATCTACCCAGGGGAGAGGATAATTTTAGTCTGAGGCTGAGCCGTGTGTATGGAGCGCTGCTGGGCCTGGGAAGACAGCTGCAGCTCTGGAGGGACGCCGAGCACTGAAGGCTGACGAAAGAGGGAGGCTGGAGGAGATGCCAAGGCCTGGGCCCGTCAGGGTGGGGCTGGTGGTTGAGGGACAGGAAGCAGAGGCCAGGAGCAGTGAGCTGGCCACCTCCACGGAGGCACTGGCAGCCTGGGCCTGATGTGGCACACTCCCTTCTCCAACAAAGGTGGCAGAGTCCCCCCGTTGTGGGTGCAAGGGGCATCTCAAATCTGGGGGCCTGTGCTCATACCCCTGTAACTCTAGGGTCTGCAGGCCAGGCCCCTTCCGTCTCACCTCTGCAAAGTGAGCTGGACAGTGAGGCCGACACCACTTCAGGGAAGCACTGGGAGGGGAGCTGCCACGCAGAGGCCCAATGCAAGCCAGCGACAGATCACAACTGGCTCCCACACTACTGCTATCATGGCTTCACCGGCCCCGACACACTCATCCTCCCCTGAAATCTGGGCAAGGGACCAAGATTGTGTCCCCAGAAAAGGCCACAGGATCCCAAGAGACAGCCCCTCCGCTGGCTGGGCCGGGAGAGTGCTCCTGCCCAATCCCTGCCAGCTGTTTTGTGCCCCCCACACATACATTGGGCCCCTGGTCAGCGCCGCGGGGAGGGAGACTGGCTGGCTCACTTCCTCCCTCATTGTCTTCCAGACAATGGCAAAGTTCCACTGAGTCAGACCCAGGACTGCTACACCTCAGACCCAAATTAGGACAAGGTGGTGGCCAGCTGGAGAGGAAGCTGTCAGGAGGGACAGATGACTAGAACAGCCCAGAGGTGGAGAAGCCTGGGGCAGGGGCCCAAGGCAGGGCGCCCCGGCCAGCCCTACCATCCCACTGGACACTGGCTGCAGCATGCACACCGAGCACGACCCAGGGAAGCCAGGCTGATCAGGTGGCCGTCCCCAAAGACACTCAAGCGGCTGCTGCCACACAAGTGCCCAGCGGATAAGACCTGGAGGAGCGAGGCTGGACAACACACAAGGGCACGGTGAGCACACCTGCCCACAAGACCCGCGGCCACCCACCCACCTTGCTCATCCATGACTTGCGCTTGCACAGGGCCTTCCTCCTCTTCACGGCCTCCCACAGCCGCCGCTGGCCTGTGCGAAGCGGAGGGAAGGGACGGCACTGTGGGCGGCTCACACGCCCTCAGCTGCTGCTACTCTACAGCTTCCCAGATCCCCTGGGCGGCCCGTACTGGACGCTGCCCAGTACAGTGATGCCAACTAAGCCAATCCCAACCAGGAGGGGCTCCTGGTCAGCAGAGTCGAGGTGACCGACTTCCCACAGTGGTCCTCCAACTAGACAGAGTCTCACCCCCAAAATTAAACAGTGCTGGTCCTCTCCTGCTACCCCCCAAATCAAGGCAATGGATAGGGTAATTCTCAACTTGTAGCTGTTTTCCTGTTAAGTTTCTTATGCTACCGCCATCAGATACAATGGACCCAGGCCAAAACTAGCTTCTCTTGGGGTCTCAACACTGAAGTTGAATATGTGGGTAAGGTTCTTCTGTTCCATGAGAATACTAAGATTTCTAGGTGCTACAACCACTGCTCTAACAATACAGAGGAATTAGTTCAACTGAGAAGAGGGGAGAAAGGGAAGCAGGGAGAAGCCAACTGAGAGCTTCTCTGTCTCTCCCCGACAGCTCCAGGTCATCAACCCCATGGCTCAGAAAGCAGAGCGGCCTCAGGGCTCTGCTCAGAGGGGAGCGGAGGGAACACACGGCAGTCTGGTCAGATGGTCCTGGGGGCTGAGCTGAAGACCCCAAGCCCTCTAAACCCCGACCCACCTTTCCAAGTGCACAGGTCCCCACACACCCCGTGGGCAGCACCCACAGCTGTCCCTCCCTAGCCTGGGGACTCTGCAACAAGGTGGGGTTCTCCCACAGGCCCAGCCATCCAGGAACAGAGGACGTCAGTGGTCAGAAGCCATAGACAGCAATGCCAGAATCCCACCTACCAGGCCTGCCCATGCCGATCTTCTCCAGGTCCTCGTTCTTGACATACTCGAAGTGGGACAGACGGGTCACGTTGAGGTCATCGCGGAGCCTCAGGAAGTACTGCTGGAGCTGCACCTCGGACAGCAGCTCCAGCAGCCAGCCTGTGCCCTCCTCGGGCTGCATGCTGCTGCTCCCCAGCCTCTGCAAACAGGGTGAGGGTCAGGGCTGGCAGGGCTGCCCCAGGGCACTGGGTCCCAACACCCTACAGTGCAGTGGGGCTGCCTGGGAGGGCTCAATCCACCCTGCTGCTCCCCACCCCCTTTCCTGTGAGCAGCAGGGTCGACGGAGGGGCTGAGACGAGGCGCAGGCCTGACCCCAGCAGCCAAGGCTAGCTTCACTCCCTACGGCAACTACTCTGTTGGCTCCTTGCCTGCCCATATGGCCTCCAGTGCCACAATCCCTTTGATAACTGCACTAAAAACTTATCACCTACCTCCCCAGGGAGACGGACATATTCTCACTCCTAAAATTCTAACGAGACACGTCCCCTGAAACCCATGCATGGCTCCTCGGATCGCACAGACCTCCTGATGCATGACATCCACTCCAAAGACCACTCCGCAGGCCACCAGCAGGTGCCACTCAGCATGGAGGCTGAGACAGGACTTTGGGTGCTGAGTGGGCTTTCAGACACCCGGCAATGCGAAGCAAAGCTCCAGCCCACAGCTGGCACAGGAGACTGGGCCACGTTAAGATGCCCACTTCTTCGGCAACATACATCTGAATTTGTATGTGAAATCTGGCCTTTAATGTTTTTAAAGAAGTACATGGTCAAGTATTCAAAAGGCACAAGGGGTATGGTTCCCTCTGCTGTTGCACAGCTACTGGATCTTCATCCCAGAGCCAGCTGTTACCTGTACTGTTTTGTTTTTTAGACAGGGTTTCACTATGTAGGTCAGGCTAATCTTAAACTATGTAGCCCAGGGTGGCCTCCAACTTGTGGCAATCCTGAAATTGCTGAGATTACAGGTCTGTGCCTCCACACTGGGCTCCAATAGTCTTTTATGTGCCCCTTTGAGATGTAGTCTTCCTTATATAAATATCCACATTATTCTTACTATCCATTCTGTACCCTGCTTTCACTTGACTTACATCTTTCTCCTGACTTTAAACAGTGTTGACTAGTTCAAGTTTGAACATCATCCCTAAACAAATCCCCCAAACCACCCACCTGCAGACTCTGAGCAGCCAGCGGGTACCAGTCCTCACCCCTTTGGTCCTGGGAAGAGGGCAATGACACCATCCAAGCTAAGCAACCTGAGCCACAAGCCACCAACCACCAAACCCACACTGTCCAGCTCTGAGCTGAGGCTTGGTCAGGCCAAGCCCTGCTCTGCTGCCACCTAGGAAGATGGGTGAGAAGAGGTGCCAGCTGTCCAGTGCCCATCACCACAGGGCGTCCTCACCCTGACTCCCCAGCATAACGGGATGTATCAAGGGAGGCAGACACTGGTGGCCGGCTTCCTGCTGTGGCTTCCAGTGGTTCTGCCAGCACAGTACCCAGAGCCAGCACTTGTAAGGCAGCTCAAGGCAGCACAGAGTGACACATGGCCCCGAGAGGCGCTCCGTTCAAATCCGAGCTCTTCCACCAGGCAATGGCCAGGCAGCAGGGCCAGCTGAGCACTCCAAGCTTTAAGCTGTAACCCATGACTTGAGAAGGTGTCTTGCCCCAAGAAGTAACACTTTTGGTCATCATGATGGTTGGTGGAGGGAAAACTTAGTGGGTGGCTGGGAATAAGAACAAGGATTACCCTGCAAGGCGCAGGACTATTCAAACACTATTCTAGCTAAGGATTTAGCTCAGTGATTCCGGCATCTGCCTGGCAAGCGCAAGGTCTGGTTCGATTCCCGGTATAGGCGTGAGTCATCATGCCCGGCATTGTGGTATGTGGTTACCAGGGACTGAACCCAGGCCCTTGCACTCGTACTTACAAGGCAGGGGCTGGAACCACTGAGCTAAATCCCCAGCCCTTTTTATATTTTTCTTGAGACCGGGTCTCGCTTTGTAGTTCAGACTAGCCCTGAACTCTAAGCACTCCTCCTGCCTCTGCCTCCTAAGTGCTGGGATTACAGGCGTGAGCCACCATGCCCAGCACTGTGGTACCAGGGATTGAACTTGGGGCCTTCTGCTTGCCAGGCAGATGCCAGAACCACTGAGCTAAATCTCCGGCCCATCTGATGGTTTAATATGCACTGAATTTTCCTGGAATGGTACTGGTTAAACTAAGGAAAACTTGGGTTTAAGAACACAGCACAAACCACTCTCTGGAGAAGCACCAGGAAAGGCAATGGCCTTAATTCCCAACTCCCCTCAGCCAGTGCTTGTGCATGCTGCCCTGGTGCTGTCCTGCCCAGGCCCGGCGTCTGGCCACTTCCTCCTGTCACCGGGGCACAGGCAGGTCAGAACGCACGATGTGCTGGACACTATTTTCCTTTTACTTCTCCCATGTTATACAGTAGCCCTGATGCTGATCCACTCTACACACAGCTTCTTTTAGGAAAGGTAATGATAAAAATAGTACCTAGTATTTCAAAGCTATACTCATTATATGCCAGCTCCAAACATTCAGCCATCTTAACTCAATTATCTGCAACAAACCCATCTGTTCACAGAAAAAGCAGCAGCAGCAATAGCAGCATGGGGCTGAAGTGCTCAATGCCCTGTGCCTCCTGGTAAGCTTAAGGGTGCACTGTGAAGTTCATGGCCGGGCAGGAGGAGCCAGCCAGCATTTCCACCACCACTGCCCCGTCCTGCAAGGAGACCCTGTTGGTGACGGGCCCAGCTGAGATGAGGCCCCTAATCCCCACCAGGGCAAGCAGAGAGCAGGCCGCTCCTCTCCTCCTCGAGCCCAGTCCAGGTTCTCAATGCTGTCCTGCTCTGGGGGCCACCCGGAGGCCCCTCCCCGAAGCTACTTAGCCCAGCCCCTCCCTGCTCCCAATCCCAGAACAGGGCTGCTGCATGGTGTGTGTGTATGTGTGTATGCACACGTGTATGTGGGGGGGGTGTGTGAAAATGGGAGGGACACAAAGAGGGAAAGTGCACACCAGCCCAGGTGTCCCCACACCTGTGTCCGACTCATGAATGCACCCACGTGAACAGCTCCAGTACATACTTTCTAACACGCGCACCAATGAGAACCATCAGGCAGCCAGAACAGAAGCCCCAAAGCCTGGTCAAGCGCTGCCGCGAGGTGCCCCCCGCCACCCCTGGTCGCCCCTCTGCCCTCAGTGACCGGCGCTGGCCCCACTCACAGTGTACAGCCGCCTCCGCAGCCTGGCCAAGAGTGGGAAGGACAGCTCCAGGCCGGGGAAGCGACGGGCTGCCGGCATCTCTGCAGAGCTCACTGACCGCGCTGAGAGGTCAGCGGGGCCACGAGCCAGGAAGCAGCCACGCAGGGCCTCTTGAGCTTGCTGCTCTGCTGGGAGGGAGGCCGGCCAGTCTGTCCCTGGAGTTCCCAGATGCCACCGTGGGGTGGAAAATGAGGCAGAAGAACCAGATGGCCCCTTTACACTGCTGCAGGCCCAACCAGGCAGCCTGGTCCGCTGTCCTGTCCTGTCCTCTCTTCTCTCTGGGCAGTGGTCACAGCTCCAGCCCGACTCCCTAGCTCCCCCACCCGACTGCACCGCCTTTCTCCTCCTCCCGCCCTCCCCAGCTGAGCAGCTCTGACACTGGCTGAAAGAGGACCTTTCTGAATCCCTGCCAAGAGGACTCTTCCTCCAGCCACCCGCGCCAGCCCCCCTGCCTCCCACACACAAGGCCCCTGTCTCTGCCTCCACTCAGCCTCACAGTTGCAGACAGATCCTGGGACTGCAGGGTGGGAGCTACGGAATTCCCAGAGCATGGAGAAGGGCTGCAGGCCCACGGGGGCCTGCCTGGGCTGTGCAGCCTAGAATACAGCTTGGACTAGAGGGCCGGACCCAGTCTTTCCTGGATGCTACAGACAGATCTCTGGCAATCCCCACCACTACCACCAAACCCAAAACTTGGCTGGATGTCTCCTGGCTCAGTCCCTAATGTGGCCCTGTTTCCCTGGTGCCTGACGGAAATAGGAGGCCGGCGGCCCGCCAGTGTGGAGAGCCCGCCAAGAACCAGGGTTGGGTGGGGGAGAGGCCCTCCATCCCCGTCGGGGCCACCCTGCCTTCTGCTCACATCAGTGTGCCACTGCCTCGGGCCAGCCAGCCATTCCACACCAACATGCCTCAAGACCACTCTGGGGACAGACACCCCAAAGCTGTAGGGCTGAGGGCTGTCTAGCAGAGCACCACACCACAGACAACAGGCTCAGCTGAGGGGACCAGAGATGTTCTGTGAAGGCCCACAGCCCCTACATCCCGAGAGGTGACAGGTGGTCCCTCCGGCCCTCCTTAGAAGGTGCCAGCTGCTCTCAGACTCCCCTCGCTCGGGCCCCCAGACACACCTGACAGCTGCAGGAAGTCCTTCCCGCTCCAGCCCCAGGCCTTGCCAAAGGAGCCCATTTCTTGCACACTGCTCTTTTGTCCCTCTCCAGCTGGCCACCGGCTCAGAGAGGCTCAGCTGGCCCGCAGAGCAGGCAGCTGGGGTGAAGTTTGGAGGGGCCGGCATTCCAGGCTCTCCCACGGCTGGGCCTTCTTGGGGTGTCTGAGGCAGTGGTCCCTGCTCTGACCCAGGGCACCCAGGAAGCAGTCCTTCCTCCCCGGCCTCTCACATCACATGGCGTTGTACAGGGAGCCAGTGCAGATTCCCCTCGGTCTCAAGCCGAGGTCAGGGCTAAGGGCCAGGCAGTCCCAGAGTGCCAAAGATGCCAAGTGAGGACTCTTCCCCTGGCTGCAGGCCCGCCTCAGGGCTCCTTCCTGACTGACCTCCCATCAGGCCTCAGCTCCAAGCAGACCCAGGGACCAGGGATCGGGGACAACCCAAGAAGCATTACTCCATCAACTGCAAGGCAGGGCTTTTATCACCAGAATCACAGCACCCCAAACCCACCACGGCCTCCTGCCTGGATGCCCCCTTGGATGTTTAACCAGAACAAGTCCTAGCAGCTTGCCCAAAAATCCAACTGCAGGAGGCTGTTAAAGAGAAGCAATGCGCATTAGGGTCAGCACCAGGCCTGTTCCTGAACCCTTCCTCCCTGCCCTGGAAGATGGCCTGACCTTTCAGCCCACAAATCTCTTTCTCTGTCAGTTAGCACCCTCTGCCGGCAAGAAAAGTGCATGATCTCTTAAGGGGAAGGCGGCCAGCCCAGGCACTGAGTGACTGCACTTCCAAAGCAAATGGGGACGTTTGGTTTGACATAAAGACTCAATAAGCCAGTAAATGGGAGTGTCTGGGACACATGAATCTGTTCCCCCAAAAGACCAAATCCAGCGCTTCCCAAGCTCTCAGGGGCACTACAGAAGGCCCAAAGGGCAGCTTACAATTCCAAGCGGCCATATATGTTTGGGTCCATGGCAGCACCAGTAATTCACCACCACTGGCACCGCTCATCTAGGTACCACATACACTAGCACACCCCAGATCTGCCCTGGGGCCAGGAGTACCCAACAGCCCTGTACCCCATCCCCTGGCAGCTGCTACAGAGGGCAGGTCATGGAGCCCGGGCTCTAGGTACCTGGCTGTTCCCTACCTGCCACCCCTCCCTGCCCACCAGGTGCTCGTAAGCAGCTCTTTCCCTCTCAGAGCCCAGACTCTGATCAGCCAGACCGGCACAGCAGCGCCTCCTTCCCACTCCTCCAGCCGGGTCACTGTCCTAGGATCTCAAGCCTCTTGGAGTGGAGGTTCCTGCCCCACCTTGACCCCAGAGTCGGGCACCTCCCAAGGAGGCCAGCAGCGAGCAGCACAAACAGGCCAGAGGCGAGTGTGAGAGCCGCCTCCAGGAGGGAGGTCCCACCTCCTACCCACACCCACAGCTCCTCGGCAAAGCCCACAGACCCCCTCCACCCCCCACCCCACCCCCAACACCAGGGCCGAAGGCGAAAAGCCTGCGTCACCCTTTGGTGGCTGTACCTGAGACTCATTCTCCACCCACCCATCCGAGGCCGAGCCAGGCTCACCGCAGGCCCTGGCTTCCCATCCCCAGCCCACTCTGGGCCACACCCTGCCCTCACCTCCTGCCCTGGACCTCCAGGAGACCTTCCCTGCCTTCAGACCAATGACTCCCGCAGTAGCCCACGCAGCAGTGGCATCTGCCCAGCCCCGGGGTGAGGGCAGGCAGGAAGTCTTGCTGCAGAGGTTCCTCTCTCCTCCCGATTGGACCCTGAGGTGCCATGTACAATCTCTCACGAGAATGGCATGGGAAGCAGTCAGACACCTTCGCATCTAGTGTTTAGCACTGAGCTCGGGCACCCCCACCTTCCGGGGGTAAAGGAAGGAGAGATGCTGAGGTCCCCACCAACCACAAGGCTGAGCAGAGCCTCCACTGCGCCACTCACCTCCCTCAGCTTGCCCAGCACCGTGCCTGGAGATCAGGGGATGAGGAAGGACACTTGGAAAGGAGTCCCATGTGGGGAAACCAAGGCTGAGAACTCCAGGTCCACACCTTCCTGCCCTGGACCTTTTCTCTTCCTGCTTTCTCCTGCCTCAGCCCCCCAGAAATCCCACCTCCTGTGCCACCGGCAGGAACCCAACCAGCCCTGGGAGCTGGGGGATCTGCCTGCTGTGCCTGGTCCCCTGGTCTGCTCTAACCGGTCCTCTCAGGCCAAGCAGCTAGAGCACCTGAGGAGAACGGCTTCCAACATCCACTCGCCTGCGCAGCCTCTCCAACAGCGAGGAAGTGACAAAGTCACGATACCCTCCATATTCTTGGGAACAGAAGCCAACCCTACCAAGACGGCCCCTCCTGCCCTGGCCTCCTTCTTCTCTAAGCCCGTGTCACACTCACCAAGTTGGTGGCCTCAGCCACCTCCGTGCCCAGAGCCAAGTGTCTGGACCACGTCCCTAAGGCAACCTCACACCTTCAGGTAGCCTGGGCAGAGGAGGTGGCCAGCCAGAGCCAAGGGGAAGGGTGATTCAGACACACGCGCCTACACGGCTAGCTGTCCACACCCCTCCCTCCCAGGAGCCCAGCGGCCGCCCTCCTGACCTGTCCAGTGCTCCTGACACTCTGACCTCACCCTTCCTCCTCTCTGCATAGGACGGGCCTCTCCCTGGGCTCACCCCGCCCCCCAGGCCCCACTGCCACCCAGCGCTCTCTAGACCTCAGCACTTGCTCTCCAGACACTTCCAGGCCAGCGCCACCAGGAGGCTCTTGGGACCATACAGCATGCTCGCCCCTCCTCCTGCAGACAACGCAGGCCACTGGCCAGAACTCCCCGCCCAACTGCCACTGCCGCCCCACGACAGTCACCACCTGGGGTCACAGAGACTTGGGCTGCAATCTCGGCTTCATGTCTCAGGGCCACGGGAATACCAACAGGAGGGAGGGGAGAAGAGTGGAGCCGTGCGGGGCGCACAGGGGTGTTTTTCTTTACACTCAACGAGGTAATGACTCACTCAGCACAGCACCCCGACACACTGTCACCTGAACACAGACCCGCGGTCCCATGCTCACATGCTCAGGAACCCCACGCCGTGTAACGCTGTGGGCACAAAGGCCTGGCGGGACCTCCGCCTTGCCTGCTTCCTCGCTTCTTTCCATTCCTTACAAGTATCTCCGTCCCAGCCACGCCAAGTGCCTGCCCTTCCCTAGATACACCTGGACTTCATTCCAACGTCCCCAAGCTATTCTCTGTGGCATTCCTCTTTAATTACAAGAACTCTGTACACCCTTCAAGACACCAATCAAACACCATCTCTTTAGTGCACTCCCTTTCTACATCCCCAAATGGCTGCTTGAATGACCCTCGGTCCTCAAACTTTTTAAAAGGAATTCTCATAAACAAGAGCATGACACTGTATGTGGGAAAACACCAAAGTACTTAAATATTAAATTATTCATCATACTTCAAGCCTTAATGGGTCGATACTCCCAGAACCCTTTGTACCAGGGCATAACTGTATTGAGGGACCCCCTTTGCATGCACCTCCACTATGGTCTGTACCTTGTGAAGTGACCAAGCTTGGCAAGAGTTTAGTGAAGTGGACTTTGGCCTCAATGACAGGTCGTGGAGCGAGGCAGCCTGCCTCACGTCCTATATGCTACTGCATACTACAGACCAAACACCCTGCAGAACCCAGGAGCACTGCGCCCTCCAGTTAATTTTTTTTTTTTAAGTTTTTTGGGACAGAGCTTCGCTTTGTGGTTTAGACTGGCCTCAAACTCATAGCAGTCCTCCTGCCTTGGCCTCCTGAGTGCTGGGATTACAGGTGTGTTGCCATGCCCTGCACTGTGGTATATGGTGACAGGGGATCAAACTTGGGACCTTGTGTTTGCTATGCAGACGCCTGAACCACTGAGCTAAATCCCTGGCCCCCGCCAGTTACTTCTAATCCAGAGAAGCACCAGTGCCTTCCCAGGAGTGGCTGTTGGTCATTTCACAGCCTCTCCTGTCCTGGCCTGTTACGCTGATCAGACCCCAGGACAGCTCAGTCTGCCAGGCAGAGTGTCCTGTACCCATGACACCTGCCCACAGAGGGAAGACCTGGACTGGAGCATCACATGGGAGGAAGGGGCAGAAAGGACTGAGTCCGGTGGAAGGCAGAGAAATAGGGTGGATCGACACCTCCATCCCTGGGACACCCAGACAGGAGGCATAACCCTTAGAGGACAAGGAGGCCACTGCACAACAGCGGACATGGCCCACACTGAGCTCCCCATCTGCACCACACCGTTGCTACTCTGCCAGCTGAAGGCAACCTGCCAACCCTGCCACCCAGAGACAGCATCTTGGAGTGCTAAGGTGCTCCGAGTCGGCTGCCCCGCACAGACACCAGTGGGCCAGGACAGGAAACTGAGGGCCGGGGCTGCCTCAGCTCATGCCATGCGTGCCTCCTGCTGCCAGGCCCAGGATGTCAGGTGCAGACACTAGGGCTCAGCTGTGACCAGGAAGGGAGGATGACGGCTGGGAGGAAGGATGCTGCGTGGCCCCCAGTAGCCAGGGTTGGCAGAGGATACCCAGCAGTCACCCTGTCCACTACCAGCTCAGGCCTCACCCCCCCCCCGCCCCACTGCCAGGCCCAGAGCTAAAGGGGCCATTGTTGGGCTGAGTGGGGTGAGGAGCAGCAGTGGACATGCCAGGCCGTGCCCTGCACAGCACGGCTCACCACGCCAGGCCACATCTGCACCAAACTTAGGACTGGGCATGCGACCCCTATGGACAGGAGTGCCAGCAGAGACCGGCATGAGAGAAATGGCAGGACCCCATCTTGCATCTCACTGCATCCTGCCCACCATGTGACTGGTGAAGACTCGGAGAGCAGGAAGGGAAGGAGCTGGCCTGGCCTTGGCCTTGGCCTTGAAGGGCTGGGTCTGGAACGGAAGCTCTGTAGCTCGGGCCAGCGAATTCTCATGGTGCTGCCAAAGGCAGGAGGCACAGACAGGGGCCTCCCTTCATTTAGTGGCACTCAGAAACAGGAAGAAGCCAGTGTGTCCACACCCACCTGGGGCTCCCAGGAGGCATACCTGCTCAAGGGAAGAAACAGGCCACACCTCTGGCCCCTGCTCCTCTGTCACTCACCAGGTATTGATGTGGTGGTCATTGTGTAAGTGTCTCCCAGAGACTTTGAAGGAGGACAAGTCCCAGTTTGGGTCCTCAAGAGGTTATCGTACAGACTTCCTCATTGAAAGCTTCATTTGCATCGATGGATTTAAAGTGCTCCTTCCTACCCAGAATTCCCCCTTAATTTCAGATGGGAACTTAAGGCTCTGAGGGATCAAGGCCACCCACACAGGAACAGCCAAGGCTAAGATTCGATCCATACAACTCAACAGGAAACTGCTTGGTCCAAAGATGCCACCCCATAGAGGACAGAGAAGAGGTCTTACATCCACCACAGAACTTTCTAGGTACACCGGACCCTGTGCCGACGCTGAATGAATGCATGGGTTTGTGAGAGTGTTTAAAGAGGGGACAGAAGCTGGGTGGTGATGCACACACTCAGGAGGCTGAGGCAGGAAGATCATCAAGAGTCCAAGGCCAGCCTAGGCTATATAGTGAGTTCTAGGTCAGACTGAACTTCCTACCAAGACCTTGTCTCCAAAAAAAAAAAAAGGTTTGGGGGACAGGAGTTCCAGGAAAGATAATAGACTGCACACATGCAAATAATTTCATTCTTTCCTGAAACTCATCCGAAATGACTTTTTTAAAAACAGAGTTTTTGGGGGTTTTGGGGTTTGAGATAGGGTCTTGCTTTTGTAATTCAAGCTGGCTTTGAGCTCACTATGTAGCCCAGGCAAGACTCAAACTCACAGCAATCCTCCTGTCTCTGCCTCTGCCTCCCGAGTGCTGGGATTACAGGTGTGAGCCACCATCTGGCACTGTGGTGTGTGGTTTCCAAGGACCTTGCACTTGCAAGGCAGGCACTGGAACCAAGCTAAATCCCCAGACCCTTGTTTTGTTTTTTAATGGCATTAACTTCCTAAATGGGGAGCTGAAAAAGCAGATGGGCCAGAGAAAGGACAGCAGACCTGATCATCAATAAGGCCCACGGTCAGAGACCACCGATCCCACAAACCTTCCAAAGACCTCGGAATGAACCGGTAGTAGCCTGAGATGCCCATTCGAGAAAGAGTGTGCCAGAGGAGGATGCGGAGAACACCAGACTGCAGTGGTTACCAGCAATCTGTCCTCCTCCTAGACGCAGCAACCAAGTGACTGCCCTGCACTATCCTGCCGGGGAGGGGGGGCAGCCTTAGACAATGAGCTCAAGGCTCTGTGCAGTAGCACAAGAGGCCTGGCAGACAACAGGCGACAATGTGTTCCAAAGGGCTGAACACACACAGGGAACACGAGAGCCCAGGCCCCTTCCCTACCTGCTCCTGGGACACATAGCCTCTACCCCTGGCAGGAGACAGATGCGTCTTCTCCAGGGATCCTGGCCAAGCCAAGATGTACCAATGCCAACCTGGATGTTCCCAAGCAGCTACCCATCAGGTCACGGACACTGGAGTCCATCTCCCTTGGTTAACTTCTAACATAAGACTGCAGCATGAGACAGCAGGGGAAAACCTTAGAGCCGGCGCTCTCGTGAGGGTCTGGGGGGGGGGGTGTAAAATGTTGTTCCCCTGAAAAAGGAGAGAAATGAGGACCAGGCAAACACTTTACAGACCCACACCATGGGACAGCATGGCCTACGGCTGGTGCTTCAAGTATTTGCTGCATGAATAAATGGTAGATTCCTTCTTTTTTTTCTTCTGTACTGGGGACTGACCTCAAGAACTTCCCACTGAGCTACCTGTTTTTTTTTTTAAGGTTTTTTGAGACAGGGTCTCACTTTGTGGTTCAGGCTGGCCCTGAGCTCAGCCTTAAACTCACATCACAGCAATCCTCCTGCCTCTGCCTCCCGAGTGCTGGGATTACAGGCGTGAGCCACCACACTTGGCACTGTGGTATGCAGTTCTAATTGCAGGTGAGCGTGAGTCTGCACGTGCAGGGATCGAACCTGGGTCCTTGCACTTGCAAGATAGCCCCGTCCCTTGCACTTGCAAGGCAGGCTCCAGAAACCACTGAGCTAAATTCCTGGCCCCACCTCCTCATCTTTTTTTGGAGCCAGAATCTTGCCAAGTCACTAAGTTGCCCAGGCTGAGCTCAAACTTGCAATCCTCCTGCTTCAGCCTCCCACAGCACTTGGATTACAGGAGCACACCACCCATCAGGCTATACTAACTAGTGCACGCACAACCACAACACAGATATAAACCTCACTGATCTGGCCTGTTTCCAACAAACTCCCTGTGCTGTCACCAAGCACTGAAAAGGACCATCAGTCGAGCAAGAGACTTCTCCAAGAACTGCAGGGCAGGGTTGCTGCCCCACCAAGATTTACAATCTCCAGGAACTTAGAAATGGTTTGTTTGAGCCCAGACTGAGAAATTCATCAACTTGGTCCAGTGAAACAAGGCACACACAGCTCTGGAGAAAGCCTGGCACTGTGCCAGTCATGGGTTCTGGTCACAACACTCCATTTTCACGTTTTCTCCCGTCCTGAAAAGGACCACTTTAAAAAATTCCCTCCAAATTATAACCCTGAACATCTTTACTTATTTCTTTCAGAAACAGTCTCACTATGTAGTCCAGGCTGGCCTCAAACTCACAGGGACCCTCCTGGAACACATTGAGAGAACCTGTCTTAAAGCAAACAAAATTCATTATTATTAAAAAGACAGGAGGTCCTCGGTAACCACATACCACAGTGCTGGATGGTGGCTCATACTTGTTATCCCAGCACAGGAGGCAAAGGCAGAGCCAGGAGGACTGCTGTGAGTTCAAGGCATGCTATTAAAAATTTTTTTATTTATATTCCATGTCTTCAAAAAGACAAAAGGTTTTCTTTGAAAGAGTAAAATCAGGCTTCTAAAAATAGGGCCAGGGATTTAGCTCAGTGGTTCCGGCACCTGTCCTGCAAGCCTAAGGACCCGGGTTCGATACCCCAGTAACCACATACAATACTGGGTGTGGAGACTCACGCCCAGGAGCAACCAGTACCACGTACCACAGTGCCAGGTGTGGTGGCTCACGCCTGTCATCCCAGCACTCGGGAGGCACAGGCAGGAGGATTGCTGTGATGTGAGTTGGAGGCTGAGCTCAGGGCCAGCCTGAACTACAAAGCGAGACCCTGTCTCAAAAATGAAATAAAATAAAATAAAATGAAATAAAATAAAATAAAATGAAATGAAATGAAATAAAATAAAATAAAATAAAATAAAAAAATAAAATAAAATAAAATAAAATAAAATAAATAAAATGAAATGAAATGAAATGAAATGAAATGAAATAAAATGAAATGAAATGAAATAAAATGAAATGAAATAAAATAAAATAAAATAAAATAAAATAAATGTGATATCTGAACAATAAACTTAGTTACACATAGGGGTATATGCCTGTAATCCCAGCTACTTAGGAGGCTGAGGCAAGAGGATCCCAACTCCAAACTTCTTCTAAACCTCTAAACTTTAGCAAATAAAGCTTTCTTTGGAGGGCTTTTTAGTGAGCTGCAGATCAGGGGAAAAAAAAAGAATCAACAGTGCATCGACACCACACAAAGGCAGTGGATGGCTTTGGACTACAGCCTGAACTCCAAGACCTAAGAGGGATGGAGCAAGGTCCTCGAGGTGCCGGAGCAAAACACTTTCCAACCTTGATCTCTGTATCCATCTGGCCATCAACTGAGTGATCAGGTGTCAGGCTGGCATGGCCCCAAAGCCTGCTGCTGGGCACACTCCTCAGAGAACTGCCGAGGACGACGTCCTGAGCCACAGCGCGGTCCTGCGAAGGCCCAGGACACACGCCGGCAGGCCATGAGGCTGCAGGGCACAGAGCTGAAGGAAGCACCTTCAGAAAAACACCAGACAGACACCCACTGGGATGGCCATCTTGAAATGCAGACAGCAGCTGGAGAAACTGACTACTGGGAAGGTACCTAGAACAGAGCAGGGCTGGGGGATAAATATTTCAGCGGCAGAGTGCTGGCCCGGTGCACACAGCCCGCATTTAATCCTCAGCAGGATGAAAAAAAGGAAAAAAAAAAAAAAAAAAAAGAAATGCAATTTTGGGGAACACACCTTAATCCCAGCACTTGGGAAGCTGAGGCAAGAGGATCACTCTGAGGCCAGCAGAACTACCCAGTGAGTTCAAGGTCAGTCTGAGCTACACAGGAAAACATTGTCTCAAAAAGCCAAAAAATAAATGAACGAAAAAAGCAATTTTAGGAAAAACAAAAAGTTGTACAAGACAGGAAAAGTCAGTATAGATTTCTCCTTAATGTAAGGTAAGCACAGGCAGAGTGAAGATTAAAAGGGACACATCTAGCCTGGCTGCACGAAAGGCAGAAACAATCCAGAGGTGGGAATGAAGTCACATCTGCATCTCACTGGCCAAGACAGCGTAACACCCTCCTGAGTGAAATCCAAACAAAAATGGACGAAAGATATAAAATGGCTTCCATAACAGCACCAGACATCAGGAAATAATGGACAGTGGGCCACCAGAGCAGGGAGCCAGGCTGAGTGGAGCTAAGGAGAAGGAGAGAAGGCTGAGAGACCCAAGCACAGCCCGGGGCTGTGCTGCAAGAAGAGGAGCCCACAGGAAGCCCCAGGGCTCACAGGCGGAGTGCTGACAAGGGCTCCTGGCTGTGATGGGGAACCGGCAGCCCAGCCCTACTGAGCACAGCCTAGGCCCCACCTTACAGATCTCGATTCAAGACCCCAAAAGGGTCAAACTGCTTCCGAAACACTTAAATGCATTCAGAACAAAGTTCAAGAACATTTACAAGAATTCAAAACTATTCAGCAACCAACAAGGTAAAAATTCATGTTATCTGACATCTAATCAAAAATTACCAGGCATACAAAAAAAGAGAGAGAGAGCAGACTATGTGTGACTCATTAAGAAGGAAGTGAAGTGATGAGCCCCAAGCGAGACCCAACAAGACGCTGAAAGTGGCACATGTGGGCTGGCGGCGCAGCTCCATGCAGAGGGCTTTGTCCGCCAGGCTATATTGGATGAGAATTTATTGGAACTATATTCCATCTCTCAAAAAAAAAAAAAAAAGTTTTTTTGTTAAAGAATCAAATCAGGCTTCTAAAATAAAAATAATGTGATATCTGAACAATAAACTTAGCTGAAGGTAGGGGTATATGTCTGTAATCCCAGCTACTTTGGAGGCTGAGGCAAGAGGATCCCAACTCCAAGCCCCAGCAATAGCTACTTAGTAATACCCTGTTTCAAAATACTGTAAAAAAAAAAAAAAAAAATTACAGGGGCCTGAGGACATAGCTCAGTACAAAGGTTTTAGATTCAACTCCCAATACAGCAAGAGACAGAGACAGAGACAGAGAGAGAATGAGAGTATGTAACCAGAGTTCTAGAGATGATGGTGCATAATATTCAATATTATGAATGTATTTAATACCACTGAACTTTAAAATTCATAAAGGCTAAAACAGTAAATTTTATGTATATTTTTTCACAGTTGGAACAGTTTTAGGGCTGGGAATATAATTCAGTGAAAGAGTGTGCGCCTATCCTCACCACTGAAAAAAATAATTAGGAATAGTTTTCAAGATAAAAAATGGCATAAAAACCAATACTATTGGCATCAGTATAAAAAAACATAGTATTTAAGGACATGCTGACAAAACAAAAAGAAAACCTGAATGCTCTCTATATAAAATATAATAATTATTCTAATATATATATACATAGACAGACATGGTGGCACACACCTATAATCCCAGCACTTGGGAGGCAGAAGCAGGAAGATGACCTCAAGTTCATGCCCAGCCCGGGCTGTACATACTGAATTCAAGACCTGCCTGCACTACACAGTGAGACAAATAAATAAATAAATAAATAAATGGAAAGTTCTCTTCAAAAACATACTGTTAAGCAAATTACAATGCAAGCCACAGGCTGGAAGAAAACATTTGCAAAGCATACACCTGATAAAGGACATAGAACTTGTCAAGATTCAACATGAAAAAAGCCCTACTATATATTGGTAAGCACCACAGGCACACACATGGCAAATGTGTGTCTGAGAAAATGCTCAGCATTAGTCACTGAGGAAATGCAAACTGAAACCACCGTCAGACGCCACTAGACACGTCAGGGTGTCTACAATTAAAGACGCTAACCATACAAACTGTCACTGAGTATATGAAATGATTCAAGTTCTTAGGAAAAACTATCTGATGGGTGTTGTTTTGTTTTTTGGTTCTTTTGGGGTTTTTTTGTGAGGCTTTCCATTTTGTATTTTTGAGACAGGGTCTTGATATATATTCCAAACTGGCCAGGAGCTGATAACATAGCCCAGGCTAGCCTGGAACTGTGACCACTATCCTTGCCTCTATCTTCCAAGCGCTGGGACTGACAGCTATGTGCCAACCTGCCCAGCTTTCTCCCCCCTGACCTGGGTTCTTACTGCTTCTCAGGCTGGCTTCAAGCTCTTGGATGAGTCCAAGCCAATTACCTGCCTCTGTCTGCCTCCTGAGTTATCTGGGCTATGGGTATATGTGACCCTATCTAGCTATTTCTTTATACTATTTTATTTTTAAAAGATTATTTAACTGGCTCATTAAAGCATAAAATTACACATATTAATGAGATAACATGATCAGTCTGGCAGTTTCTAAAAGGCTGTTCACCTATGACAAGACTATGCAGAGACAGCAATTTACCTGAGAAAAATTAAAGTATATATCCATACAGAGGTTAACACAAACAGCTTTACAGGTAAATGGGTAAAGTAAGGTGACTATGGCAACAGACTACTCACCAATAAAAGGGAAGGAATACTGAGACATTACAGGTGAAGTTAAAATTATTAGCCTGCATGAAAGAAGCCAGACCAAAAAAGGACACGTTATTTGGTTTCCATTTACACAAATGGCTGGGCACTGCATGGGCAGAAGGACAGAAAGCAAACCAGTCTATTGGCAGGGACGGGGGAGTGCCACTGAGAGGTGGGAGGGACGCCTAGGGGGCAAAAGAAAACTGCTAGGGTTTTGGAAACACTGGACAGGTTCACTATCTTGATCACAGCAGCAGTTTCACAGGTATGTACATGTTAAAACTTATTACATTACCTTTTGAGTATGTGCAGTTTACAATGTCATTACGCCTCGGCAAAGCTTAGTAAAAACAAAAGAGAAACACTTCATCTTTCATGATAAAGCCATAGGGAGGAGGATAATCTTGGGCTTAGGGGATGGGATCAAGGTCATCAAGGTCTGGGAACACTGAGGCTACCTCCCCAACGTCTGCGGGCCAGGCTCCAGGCACTCAGGACCCTCAGGAAGATGACCTCAAGTTCATGCCCAGCCCGGGCTATACATATTAAATTCAAGACCTGCCTGCACTACACAGTGAGACAAATAATACATAAATAAATAAATAAATGGTGTGCCCAGCTAGCCTAGGTAGCTAGCTGCAGGCAGCACTAACCTACCCAAGGAGGGGACACAGATAGCACTGTCACCAGATCAAAGCAGATCTAACCAAAGCCTCCTCTCCATCTCAGGTCATGAGCCATCCTCAAATCCGTAGACAAAGATGTCTGCTTACAGGAATGAGTTGAGAACTGGTAATTCTCTCCCCCGAAGCCATAGTACTAGTATCACACTGGCCATTCCAGAAGAGCCAGACACGAGGATAACAATCTGAACTTCCGGTGCGTGAGTGTAGGGAGGTGGTGTGACAGGCACAGGATAAAGCTGACAGACTAGTCTGGCTTTGCCAAGAGCAGGCTAACCGGCTCCTCCAAACTCTTAGCCCCCAAGGCCACTCCCTCTGCCCCCTCCCCCAGGATAGCACACTCTACCCAGTGTGGCAAAGGACAGGGCCTGATACCTCAGAGCCACTCACAGGCAAGGACAGAGAAGAGTCCCAGCCAAGACCTCAGGGCAGGCAACCACTGCGCATCCCTCCCCTCCCAAGAGCCAGAGAAGCCCTTACCCTGGCCGTGCCGGGAGAGATGAACTGGAGGAAGCCAGGATGAGGAACCCTAGAGGCAGGCCGGAAGTAGCCCTGGGCTCTGGTCAGGGAGTCGAAGCAGGCCTCGGTGCGCACCTCGGAGGCCCACCTGGCCTCTCCACACAGCAAGTCCACAGCCCAGCAGCACAGTGCCCCTCCTCTGCCATCCCTCAGGCTGGTGTGCCCAGGCAGGTCCCACTCAGAGACAGGACTCACCGACTGCTTCTCACTCTCTGCACAGTAGCCATCGGTCACTGTGGGCCCTCGGTACCAATCAACCGTGTTAAGATCTCGGGGCAGGGGCAAGTCAAGCTCTTGCACAAGCCCCTGGCTGCCACACTCCCAATGGGCTCATGTGACCCACCGGGTAAGACTGAGCAGGCAGCCCTCTGCTCTATCCTCTTCCTTCTCTGCAGGAGCGGAGGCAACCGTTCTGATTGCCACACTAGCTACTGCAATTGGCACCCCCCGGCTCCACTAGAGGACTGGCAAGTAGATGGCTGCGCGCCTGCAACTTCGGCCCGGGGGCCAGCCCTTGCTTCCCTCTGCCCTAACCTGGAAGCCACTCAGGCCGGTGCACATCCAGTCAGTCTAAACTGGAAGACGGGTGCTACAGGGCTGGGGACGAGGCCTGGCTGTTCCTCGTGCTGCCAAACACATCACCACCTCTACTGAAGATCAGAACGGGTATCCTTACCTTCCTCTTTTAGCAGCTTTCGGTGAAGACCAGGCCGACGTAGAAGAGGATCCGAAAGTCCTCGACGGAGACTGATAGCAGCGTTGGACTTCGCAGCTGCCCCTTACCCGCGCCCCTACATCTCGCGCTCCTCGTGTCCCCGGGATAAGATTGGGAGGTCCTCGCTACCACCTCCTCCTCCGTCTGCGCCTTCGGGTCCCGGCCCCCCCAGGGGGCACCGCTCCCTGCTGAGACTCCTTGCTGTCCAAGAACGTCTCCTGCACCGCGCAAACCACTTGACCCTCCTGCACCCCAGGCAACCAGTTTGCTTCCTGCACTCCTGGCCGCCCCTCTCCTTCAGGCCCCCAGGGCCCCACCGGCCGAGCCCTTCCCAGGACCTCGGGACGCCTGGCTGGGGGGTCCCACAAGACCACTGCCTCGCGGCCTAGGTGTGCGCAGCTGCCCCACGTCCCCTCCTCGGGTTCCCCGGGACTCTCGGGCCCCTCCCCGGGCTCCGGAGGCCGCAAGAGTCGGCGCGGGCTGCCCTCCCCCCGCTCCTGCACCCCGGTACGCGCCTCACCCCGCTCCTGCACCGCAGGGCCCCCGCCTCCCTTCTCCTGGTGTTGCCGCCGAGGCCCCAGCCCCTCCTCCTGCGCCACTGGCCGGCCGGCGACGCCCGTCCACCGCACCGCGCGCACCTCGCCCCCGCCGGCCGGCGGCCCCCACACCACGCCGGGGCTGGGCTCGCGGCCGCGTCCACCGCGCTCCTGCACGCCCGCACCCACGCCTCCCTGCTCCTGCACCGCCGGCCCCACGCCGCCCTGTTCCTCCACGCCGAGCCTCAGCCCGCGGAGCTGCTGCGGGCCCCAGCTGAGGGCCCCGACACGCGCCGGATGCTGCTCCGGCAGTGCGGGGCTCAGCCCGCCGCGCTCCTCCTGCGCCCCGCGCCGCCGGCCCGCGGCCCCCACGACCCCACGCGCGCGCCCGCCCCCCACAGGCCGCGCGCTCCCGCCCCTCCAGATGGTGCTGCTCCCGGCGCCCGCTCACGCAGCCCTCGCCGGGGAGGGGGCTGCTGGGGCCCGGGCCCCGCCTCCCTGCCCGCCCCCGCCTCCGGCCTGGACCTAGGCCGCCGGGCGCCGCCGGCCCCCGCAGGTGCTGCGGCCCCGCGCGCCGGGTGCCCGCGTCCGCCTCCCTTCTAGCCGGCCTGGCCGGCGCGCGCCTGCGCCGCCCCGGGGGCGGGACCTGGTGGATTGGGTCCCGCCCTCTTAAAGGCCCACACCTGCTCCTGCGCCTAGTTCCTTTTCCTATGCACCCTCTGCTCTCTTGGAAAACTCCTCCACCCTGGGGCCTCGCTGGCACCTTGTGGCACCAAAGGGAGAAAAGGTACAGCTGAAGGGGAGGCCCCCTGGGGGAGCAGTGGAATGAGAGGCTGCAGTTGTAAGTACCTACCGGTTTAGCTGCCACTGATTTACCCTGTGACTATAAAATGTCACTTTGTCTTGGCCTCAATTGCTTGGGATCTAAAATGAGGAGGATGGTTCAGGCGGGTGTGTTGGCACACACCTGTAATCGCAGCACTCAGGAGGCTGAGGAAGAAGGACTGCCACCAGTTCTGGGCCAGCCTGAGCTACAGAGCAATGCTGTAAGTCAAAAAGCCAAATGGGCTGGGAATTTAGCTCAGGTGGTACCGCGCCTACAGTGGAAGCCCAAAGGCCGGAGTTCAGTCCCCGCTTCCCTTGAAAAAGCCAAACAGGAGCCGGGAATTTAGCTCAGTGGCACAGTGCCTGTCAGGCAAGCACGAGGTCCTGCGTTGGATCTCTGGAACCAAAAAAAAAAAAAAAAAAAAAAAAAAAAGAATGAGGAGGATGAGCTTAAATTCCAAAGTCACATCGGATGAGAGTGGACGATTCTCCTTATGTCTGTAGTCACCCCAAGGTTACACACCTGGCCAGTCTGCAGTCTTGTCCTAGGACCACAGGAGGCTCCTAAACAAGGGGGAGTTTTTCTCAAGCCCAGGACACTTCCTTCGGGACTACTGAGCACACGCATACTCCAGGGAGAAAACCCAGAGTCCTCGATCCCAGGCCCAGGCCCAATCCCACCTGCACCTCCATATCTGGATGGAGGTAGCCTGGGCAGCGCTGCTCCACATCCACAGGCTCAGGCCCACTCGGCCTTGTGACCGTCTCCGCCTCACCTATGAGGTGCTGGAATGCGCCTCACCTATAACCATGCTGGAATGAAGGGGCAGTCGGCAGGGAACTGGGCAGTGTGCTGTGGCTGCCGTTTACAAGCTGTCCTTTGACCTCCCTCCCTTTGCCTGGCATTCCGTGCTCTAAAGGAAAACCTTAAAAATGTGAACTGCTAAAAATGTCTTCAGTTCGTCAAAATCCAAAACATGGAGTGACCCTAAGGTAACTTCAGAGTAAGGCACGTCCCTCCTTGTTCTACAACTTCCATCAATGGACATGAAACGCTTCCACTGCTATGGGGTTTAACCTGTTTAAAGAATTACAGGAACTGGCCTAAGGAGATCAAGGTCAATCACAAGTTCCAACCAGAACAAAAACGGAGACACAGCCCTAGATGATGAAGACTCATTCGGCAGGCAGCTCCCCTGCCCTTTGACTTGTGGACAGGACCTAATGAGTGGCTTTGGGTGGAGCCCTGGCTCTGTGAGGGCATGGGAGCCGCAGACCCTCGCCTGCCTCAGCCGGAGGCTTCCTCTGCTGGGCTTTGGACTGCGCATGCCCCGCCCCCCTCCCGTCTCTCCCTACCCAGCTTGTGCCCTCAGAGGAGGGGTTCAGGAACGTGACTGTATCACGGGGGTTAGAGCCACCCTGCTTCGAGGAGGTAGTGGATGTGGCATGACCTGGTCCCTTCTCTGCTTCCAGGACAAGAGCAGCTCTTCCTGCGGCCCCTCCCTGGCCATGCTGTCTTCTGCCTCAGCCAGACGACCACGGACTGGAACCAGGAGCCAGAATAAACCTTTCTGCCATTAAGCTGTGGGGCTCTAGTGTTGTATGAGCAATGAGAAAGAAAGCTGGAGCAAGCAGGGAGGTCATTTCCCCATCCTCTTTCCTTCTCCATAATTCTATAACACTTGCAGAGAGCTGGGGAGCCCACAGGAAGAGCCCTGTGCTTGTCCTTCCTCCCCCACCTTGCAGCAGCCCACGGAAGTGCTTTCCACTCTACAGGTGACCGGCTGAAGCTGTCGGTGGTTAAGGGACTTGTTTAGCGACACACAACTGGCAATCACAAATCCAGTCCTCCCAGCCCACCCTCTGTCCACCCTGGCTGTGGAAGCATCAGCCCGCTAGATTTTAGACGCCAAGAAGTGCAAATGGCCGATCTGGAGCAAGCTTCCTTGCTAGTTGGAATGTAGAATAACAAGGCTGCTTTCAGAGAAAGAGCACCCTCGTCAAGTATGAGGACCATGGCCAGAGAGCACAGAGTGGGTTATGCTGGAGACACGTTCTGCTGCGGAAGAGATTACATGTTATTACAGACACAACAAAACAATGTCTGAAATCAATTATTGTCAGTTCACTGGTGGGAGCGTCAGGTAGGTGGGCTATGGAAATGGGGAAACCTCTTCTATAGGTTTCAGGCGTCTTTTTGTGTGTGAGTGGGTGGTACTAGTGAATCAAACCCAGGGAGTTTGCACTGAGCTACACATCCCCAGATCTTTTCTTTTCTTTTCTTTTCTTTTTTTTTTTTTTTTTTTTTGAGACCAGGTCTTACTAAATCACTGAGTTGCCCAATGGGTTCCAACTTGGAATCCTGCTTCAGTCCCTTCAGTGCTGGGGATACAAGCATGCACTACCACGGCTGGCTCTTCAACAAAAATTTTATCAAGTAGGAGCATGGCTATTAGGTTAGAGGCAGAAATTGATACTAAATGGCTACGAAAAGGGATGAAAGGTAGCCAGAGATAACTGCCTATGGATCTGCAGTATTGTCTGGCTCCATAGTCACCATGCTTTAGTGTCACAGTCTACAGAATTCTGCATGTACACTAGCCAGTTCTTTAAAGAGCTGTGGTTCACACTAAAAATCAAGCTCCAGGTCAAGCAGCTCCATCCTGGTCAGTCCTGCTGGGGGGTTCTTTAGGGGAGCCCAGTCTTTCTCAAGAGCCAGGTCCATGCCAGGCACGGTGGCACACACCTGTAATCCCAGCACTCTAGAAGACTGAGGCAGGACTACAAGTCTGGGCAACTTACCAAGACTATCTCAAAATAAAAACTTTAAAAGGCTGAGGCTGTAACTCAGTAGTAGAGCACTCATCTAGTATGTGGAGGCCCTGAGTTAAACCCTCAGATTTAAAATAATCCACTGGCTCTGACATTTCTTCTTTTAATGACAAGGACAATAAAATAGAAAATACCACAGTGTAATTTTTTTTTAGATTTAATCAACATACAATACATATCCAGAGGGGAGAAAAATACATCTTTAGCAAGTGAATATATCCAACATCTTGATCAAGATCCAGAGCTTTATCAACATCCCAGAAATCCTGCTCATAAATGTAATTTTTATTTATTTTTTATTTTGTGACTGAGACTCACTATGTGGTTCATGTTGGCCTTGAAATCACTGTGTAGCCCAGGCTGGCCTCCAAGTTGTGGTAATCCTCCTTCTTCAGCCTCCCAAGTGCCACTACTCCCAGCAAAATGTAATCTTTAAAAGAAGTTTTGTATTAACCTTTCCTATCCATGGTTTAAACTTTCTGACACATACCCCCACACTCATGAACTCTACAATAATGTGGATTTTTTCCCCCAGGGACAGGCAACTAGACGATGCTTTGCACAACGTAGAGACCAAAACTATCCGTAGTGCCAGGCATGGCGGTGCACACCTGTGATCCCAGCACTTGGGAAGCTGAGGCTGGACGATTTCTGTCAGACTGAGGTTAGCTTCGGTTCCCGAAAGGCAAATTCAGAAAGGCTCTGTAAGGCTGTAAACTGCCTGCATACCTGTAGACTCCAGCACCTGTCTGGCTGCAGGGGTGGTCCTGCAACCACACAGTGAGTAGTGAGGCCTTGGATGCAGAAGTTCTCAGTGCTGCTGCACATAATTACAAGGAAAACTTCAGAATGCACTGTGCTAGCTGAGTGGAGTAGTGCATGCTTATAATCCTAGCACTCTGGAGGCTGAGGTAGAAGGAGTACTGCTGAAGGCTGAAGGACATAGTGAGACCTTGTCTCTAAATAAATAAATAAGAAAAAAAAGAAAGACTGTGCTGGTGCCCAGAACGCTCCGAGCACAATTAAACTGGAGCCACTGGGGTGGGGCTCAGTGACCAGAGCTCTAGAAGCCCTCAAAGGATGCCAATGGCCAGCAGGAAGTAGGCAGTGCTGGCCTAACATGCAAACTTGGGAAAGGAGAGGGACAGGCCAGATGTCTAGGTCACTGTTCCCTAAAGTCCTCTGGGTACCTGGATGACCGAACTAAGGCCCAGGAGAACTAGGATGCAAAATAAGGGCTCAGGTTGGCAGATAATCTGACGGACAAAAGCAAAGGCTTTCAGAATCTGGAAGAGGCCAGTGAAAGTGGAGGAAGGACTCAGAAAGAAACCTGAAATACGAGGGAACTGCTAACTCAGGCCACGTCCCCCAGCAGCCAAGAACAGACTCTGCCCTCACTCCATCCATCACGCAGGCCAGAACTCACTGTCCCCAAGCAGTTCAGTTTTCTGAACCTTACGAGGGCATCAGGCAGCTCCACCGCTGCCAGCTGCACCCACACATCTGCCCCCTCCCAAGCTACAGTCCGAGCCAGATGAGTTAAGGGATAATGAAAGCCTGAGGTCAATGTGGGCTATTTATTCCCAAAGGAAGCACCCGGGAGCCCTGGATTCTACTGCCCCCTGCTGGACACCTAGAGTTAGGGCTGGTAACCAGTAAATGGATGCGGTGGTGGACCAAAGATTTGTGGCGTGTTAGGCTGTGTCAGAACCATCGTGCCTTCAAATCGTGCCTCAATCTACTCATCGACAGCTTCCAGTGCAGACTCCAGACTGACCCTATTAAAGGCAGCTGAGTGTGGTGGTGCATACCTTCATCCCAGCACTCCGGGGGTCTGAGGCAGGAGGCCTGAAAGTTTGAGTTACGTAGTGAGACCCTCTCAAGAAAATAGAGCTAAAATAAAATACTGTGTCCTTTTGTCCTGTACTTTAGCTCTCTGACACCTAGCTTTCCTTGGAGTCCACTGTTCCATGTCTAGAAATATATAGCAGTGGGCTTACCTTCAACCAGCAAAGTCATTTTTCAGTTTCATACCCTTCTCTCTCTTTTTAAGCAAAACGTTTTCTTGTCTTTCGCTCACATCTTCACCTGGAATGTAGACACTGCACATCCTGGCTGTGAGTCCCCTCCTGCCCAGGCAAGCCCGTGCCTGCTGCCGTTCTGGATGTTTCTGCAAGTTCCCTCCACGCCCCCCACCCCCACATAAGTTATCAGGCCTCGAGTCTGGCCGCCTGCCGCGGGGCTGGCCTAGTGCCCACGTCCAGCTTACCACCAGACACTTCCCCTCCGTCACACGGATTCCAGGTGACAACTGAACCCAACCTCAAATCCCGCCTGCTCTCAGCTACTCCTCTGGCTCTCACTTGCCCATAAACTTGACTCAGGCTCCTTTAGTTTTGTGTTTGAGACAGAGTCTCATTATGTAGCCCAGGCTGGCCTCAAACTGGTGGCAGGCAGTCCTCTTGCCTTGGCAAGTCCCCACCACATCCGGACTCAGGTTCTCGGTCCCTTCTTTGGTCTGCCTACCTCAGCACTCTAGGCCGCCCCAGCTACTTGACCCCCTTCCTCCTGCCTCGCTCCTCAGCTACTACCTTGCTTGCATCAAAGGGGCCCGTCCAGGTCTGGGCTTGGGTTTCTCAAATTCTAATCAAGCACCTTCTAACTGTCAGAGGCCAACTATGCATTACTTCCAGAGGAATCAGAACAAACCCTTTCATCCGCAGGCTATTTTCGTATTAATTTTTATTTTTATTAGTACATGTATGCAGTAATATAATGATCACATTCCTGGTGGGGAGTTGGTACATGTACAGAACACATCTCAGTTCTTTCTCATGCCCTCCCCTCCATCTCTTGCTTCTCTTCCAGGAGGCCTGTTTCTGAGGGAAGATCCTCATGCTGGGAGGTTTTAAGGATTAGACAAGATAATACTATGACATCTCCACCTTTGCACGGTGTTATTACTGCAAGTGTTTGCCAGATAACCTGGCTGACTTCAGCCTCTGTTCCCATACATTAATTCCCCATTAATCTCCCTCAAATATTGGTTTCATCACATCCCTCCCTTACCCAAGAACTTAGCATTGTCTCCTAGGTCCCCCCAGGTGTCTAGTGAATCCCTGAGCTCCGAGGGTTTGGTTAGTCATGGTGAGAGTCCAGGAGAGCCTACAAGTCAACAGCAGAGATCGAGACAGGTCTGTGGCTCAAAATCAGGAAATTCTCTCTCCAGAGGACAAGGCTATCAGTGTGCCAGGCAGAAACGTGGGTACAACAGTGGGTTGAATGCAGACACACCTCTAACTCATGCCTGTGCCCGCTGTGGTGGTGCACACCTATAATCCCAGCACTCAGGAGGCTCAGGCAACAGGACCTCCTCGTGTTTGAGGTCAATCTGGGCTAAATAGTGAGTTCAAGGTCAGTTTGAACTACATGAGACACTGACTCCAAAACAACATAAAGCTTCGCTCGGTGTTTATTTTTTCAGATTTTTTTGAGACAGGGCCTGGCTTTGTAGTTCAGGTTGGCCTTGAGCTCAGCCTCCAGCTCACATCACAGCAATTCTCCTGCCTCTGCCTCCCGAGGGCTGGGATTACAGGCGTGAGCCACCACGCCCAGTATTGTATGTGGTTAACTGGGGAATAAACCCAGGTCCTTTTGCTTGCAAGACAGGCGCCAGAACCACTGAGCTACATCCCCAGCCTTCACTCGGTGTTTTTTATTTTAAGACATGTTTCTAGAATGTTCATGTTATTCAAAATCCCTCAGTATGAACAGATTCGCAAGAGGGCCACACAGGGCACTCCTTGAATGCCTGGGGGACACCAGCAAATTAACAGATGAATCCCATCTCGCTGGCAGCACCTATCACCGGGATGCAGAAGAAAGGATCTTAAAGGACAGACAGAGTGTGGGCGTGGAGGAGGAAGTCCACATTCCCGAGGAAACAGGCTTCCGGCCGAGCTGGAACGGACCTACCAGAACATGGTCTGTGCCTCCTTTGGCAGGAGGACACTAAGACAGGATACTCAGGTCACCTGCAGTTTCAGTGACTGAACCTAGATAGATTCGGATCATCAGGACTCAGGCTCAAACATGGCTTCCACACCCTCACCCCAAGCCCTTCCTGTGCACACATCAGGCTTGCCAAGGACGAGGAAGGTATCCCAGCGAACCCCATGTCGGTGTGCTGTGTGGAGCCGCCTCTGATCTGGAAGTTAAAACTGATGAGGCAGCACCACAGAGGAAGCGCAGAGAGGATGCTGGACCTCGAGAAAGCCTGGACTGTCTGGCACACGTGCGCACACAAACACACACACACTTGTCAGTAAGAGCACACGCAGTAACAACTGGATGCAGACTGAGCTCTGTGGTCGCAGCGCTGGAACTAGCACTCACACAGGGAGTATAGGGGAAATGGCGCCGAGGCTGGCAGGTACAAGAGATGACGATCTTGAAAAGAAAGGTGAGGGAAATTAAAAAAAAAAAAAATCAAGAAGTAACGTTGTAGGTGTATTATTTAGAAATAAAGGATTACAGGGGCTGGGGGTACAGTTCAGTAGTGTCGCGACCACCTGGCAAGTGCAAAGTCCTGAGTTTGATCCCTGGTACCACCTGGTACTTGCAGCCAAGTAAAGGAGTACAAAATGGGCAGAGTGATGCATATCTCTAATCCCAGCACTTGAGAGGCTGAGGTAGGAGGATCACTCTGAATTCAATGCCAATCTGAACTACTTAGCAAGAAAAGGTAAGGGGAGGGAGTAAATACCAAAAGAAACTTCCAGAAGAAAAGCCCATTTCCTATAAGGACCATGGAAGGTTGGGGGTTGTATGTAGCTATTTGTTAGTGGTGTGGAAATCGAACCTGAAGCTTTGCACATGCTAGCTGTTTAATCCCTGAGTTGTAGCTCCAGCTTTTTTTTCTTTCAAGTAACTTTGAAGTACGATTTGACTTCTTACACCACAAATAAGTTTGGTTTAAGATTCATTTTCTGAACCCCCTCATGGAAGTTTAAGCAAATTACATCTTTGTCCCCTGGGTCTGGGAATGCAGGGACACCTAACAAGCAGGATGGCCAGCCAAGGAAATGGCCTTAGGGCTCTAGCAAAGGAAGTCCTGTGCTGGCTTATGGCCCTTTGTGCAAGGCCCGGAAGGGCCGGGAATTCAGCTCAGTGGTTCTGGTGCCTGTCTTGCAAGTGCAAGGGCCTGGGTTTGATTCATGGTAACTACATACAGTACTGGGTTTGGAAACTCATGCCCAGCAGCAATCAGTACCACATACCACAATGCTGGGCATGGTGGCTCACACCTGTAATCCCAACACTTGGGAGGCAGAGGCAGGAGGATTGCTGTGATGTGAGTTGGAGGCGGAGCTCAGGGCCAGCCTGAACTACAAAGCGAGACTGTCTCAAAATAAATAAATAAATAAATAAGTAGAACGAAAATAACATGGAAGACAGATATCAGCTGTACTGGTGATATCAGCTAGAAGCTGTCAGCAGAGTCAACCTCTAAGGAAAATACACACAGCCCCAGGAAAGATCACTGGCAAGGGGACATCTTCCTCATGCAAAGGGAGTCCACAGAGCCACAACTGTACTAAAAGCTTCTTGCCAGCCAGGTATAGCAGCACATGCCTGAATCACAGCGATATGGAAGGCGGAGGCAGGAGGATCAACTTGTTGAAGGCCAGCCTGGGCAACTTAATGAGACATCTCAAAACAAAGAATAAAAATAGGGCCAGGGATTTACCTCAGTGGTTCCAGTGCCTGCCTTGCAAGTGCAAGATCCTAGCTCTGATCCCCCGGTAACTACATACAATATTGGGTGTGGAGACTCATGCCCACCAGTGATCAGTACCACATACCACAGTGCCAGGTACAGTGGCTCACGCCTGTAATCCTAGCACTCAGGAGGCAGAGGACAGAGGATTGCTGAGTTCAAGGCTGAGTTCAGGACCAGCCTGAACTACAAAGCGAGACCCTGTGTCAAAAAAATAAAAATGGGAGTCGGGGCTATAACTCAGTGATAAGAGCACCCCAGTTCAATCACAGTACAGTTCCTCCAAAAGCTTTTGTCCCCTTCCTCTCCTCTGAACCCGCTGGAGTCAGATGCAGCAAATTAAGGGAATAAGAATAGGATGAGGGCTGACCAAGGAACCAGCAGGTCCTTGGCAATGAGACTGGAGTTTTCTTATTGCAATGGACTAAAACCAGTATAGCTGAGTAGACTCACAGTACGTGTCCACAGAGGGTCATACCTGTGAAGGATGCTCTGTGAAACTGACTCTTCAAAAAATAAAAATAAGCCCATCTATTTTTTAGAACAACAACAACAACAACAACAACTGAGTATTCAAGCATTTTATTCAATCAGACAAGGAATCTCCACGCTGCCACATGCACAGGCTGTGGACATTAACCGGGCCACGGCTCGTGTTTACAGAAGATGCTGAGTCCACAATGTCCAGAGCAATCAAGAGCCGACCGCGAGGCCACGCGAGCACCAGAACAGCCGATCACAACAGAAGTCACAGCCGCTTCACCTTCAAAACAGCATCTTCACCAGGAAAAAACCTCTGAAGACTAGCAGGCTGTCACTAGTCAGATACAAATTTCCTTCAAGGATAGGAAGCCTCTTATAACTGGCTGGCTCATTTGACTGGAAGTGAGTCAACCCTCATCACAGAAAAGGAGGGGCTTCTGGGGACTTACTACAGTAAAGTACACCACCACGTTTCATGGTGCCTCGGAAGTGGCTGAGTGTCCTTCCATATAACAACACTGAACATCAGCTCAACACTGTGGAGATCAGACACAATTCGTGGGTCTACAAAGTAATCTAAGGTCTCCTGTAACTCAGGTAAGTGACACAAATTTAAGAATGTACTAGCTTTCCTTAGGGTGGCAATTTAGAACTTTCCTAGACAAACAGCCGCTTATCAGGCTTACTATGGTAGTGGAGCAGAAGATAAAGCTGTGCTCTGGAGCCTCAAACTGACTTGTGCTATCTACAGAATCCAGACCCGAGAATGGGGAAGTAGGCGGGACCAGACCCTTCTGCAGGCCTCACCTCCCCAGCCTCACCTCCCACCTCCCAAACCTATCCAAGTTCCCCTGCTTTAAACCCAAAGCTCAACCCTAGATTCAAACTTCCTGAACTAAGTTTACAGGTAACATGCAAATGAGAGGACATCATTAAATTCATTTACCAACAGCAAACATAACAAATGTATGCTACTATCCCATTACACAGAAGACTTGGAAAAACCACGAAGGTAACAAAACACCTACATTAAGCTCTTTAACAAAAAAAAACTGATTTTGAAGGAAGTAGCAGTTTTTGTTATAGCAGTTGAATTTACTCACCAAATGCTTAATGACTACAAAATGTTTCTGCGACTAAAAGGAAGACAGTTACAGAGGGCTGGGGCTACATGTTAGATACTAACGATCTTCAGCTTTGAAGATGTCATTGCATGAAGAAAATTATGGGAAACACTGTTCCCGATAATTACGTACACCCTTAGTGTAACATATGGAGAGCACTGTCTCCGATACAGACACTGTGGTAGGCAAAAACTACCTTGTTCTTTATACATTATGGAAGACACTGCTCCCGATAATGTCAGTTAGGTTTGTGACAAAGGTACTGGAAATTTTGCAAAATTGGAATTTAAGTTATACCATAGACAAATTGAGCTGTCAAATTTTATATATATGGGTACTACCACAGCCTTTAAGTGACATCATTTGTGACATGGTCGGAATGCCTTGCATTTAGAAGAGCTATCAATTTTATCTGGCTCACTAAACAGAAGATCATCATAATAGTGACCCTAATTAAATTTAATTTTTCCCCAATACTTCGTGTTAAATATTATTTGGCTTGCGGCTGTTTTCTAAGACCCTCAAGTTAGACTATAAATGCAAAACTTCCAGTATCTGTTGGGTTTTATTAGCAGATGCTGCTTTTATTAAAAAGAAAAACGACAGTATAACTGTCATAATTATGGAAGGCACTGCTTCCGATAATTATCTTCTATAAAAAAAACATTTATAGTGAACTCTGTCACTGATAAATAAACAATAAATATCTCAGTGCCAAAACGATAGAAAGCTTTCCCAAAAGATTAACACTTTGGCCAAAATTTGGCAATGTGTTCTTTAAAGTCTGACAAACGGAGTCTAAAATGCCTAAGACTGGTTCTCATTCAGAACTTTGGGGGGAAAATAAAGAACTAAACAAAGGCTATGAAGCAAGTCAGAGGAAAAAAGAATGTACTCTATTAGTCTTTGGTATCTGGTCTCCACTCGTAGCAAATATCATCGAAGTTCACACATTAAGGCCTTACCCCTGCAATGAACAGTTGAACCTCATCTGACCCAGTGGAAGGACCTCTGCTGCAGGTCTCATTGGCAAGAAAACAAGTGCTAACTCTCTAAAAGCTAACTGCTTCACTCAGGGATGCGGAGACCAGCCGTGTCCTTAGTGAGGGAGTGTGTTTCACTGGAGAACGAGGTCTCTCAGCCTGGAAGCTCCGGTCTGTAATGGAGGCTCACACTCAGCTATCACTCTGTCCTCTGGGACACAAACCTTCTCTGTCATCTCAAAGGATGCCAGTCCATGTCCTTGGGATTTATAGCAAGAGTTCATGTAACTAGTTCTTATATTTTCAGCAAAGGATGCAAAGAGGCAGTTATATTAAAAAAGCACTTAAAATTCTAGCGATAATTGGAGGAAAATGTTTAACTTGAAGTGCAGGGACCTAGCCAGTATTAAGCTCTGCTTAAAGACATCTAGTATTACCAAGCTGACTGGATAGAATTGTAACATTAGGTTTTATAGCCCTACAGAAAATTTAGCACAACCAGTACAAGTCTAGAAACCAGAATACCCTGTTCTTCTTAATTTTGTTATGCTTATGATATTTAAAACTCATTGTCAATTTCCCAAATGTCACCAGAAAGAGCATTTGCAACACCTTGAATTGTCCAAGTAGCCAGAGCTAACTGGTTCCTAAACAGTGTTTCGTTAAAAGCAGCCTTATTTTCCTTACGCAGCTTCAAGTTTTCCAGTATCGCTTGCAGAGTGTGAGAGCCAGCGCCCCAGAAGATGTGCCGGAAAGGAGACTCCCTCGGGGACACATAAGGTGACAGGAAGTGGTACTCCACCTGCGCAAACAAGACCAACAAGATGGCATGCACAGAGCTACAGCTCTTGGGAGCAAGGGAACTTCATGCTCCCATGCCAAGTCAAACTTCTGAATTTGAGAATGTGGGAAACTGAGTTACTACCTTTCTCGGTTAAGATTCAGAAGCAACCTGCTAAACCCTTGTCAGAACTTCACTGGTGTGACATTTTTGGTTAGAGAAGACATAGGTTTTCCAACCGTCCTCAAAATGCTTGGTGGCTCTCCTCTCTTCCTATCCTGTGCTTCCGTGCTTTCTCTCTACTGGTGCTAACTGAACCCACAGTCTTGCGTGTACAAAGCACTCACTTCACCAACATCACATCCACACCCCTTAAGAAATGTTTAAACCTCCCCAAAATTAATAGACCTCAGATGTCTCCTGCATTTCCAGATTAGATAGGTTCATTTTAGATCTCGTTAAGTGTTAAAATCTGGGCTCAATTCTATAGTGGCAAAGCACTCTAGGCTTCTGGAGTTGTCCCACTTTTCAAAAATGTAAAGTATACAAATTAAAAATCTATATACTTTTGGCCCTGCATCAAGAGCAGCAGTTTTCTGGGCCGGGGATATAGCTCAGTGGTTCCAGCGCCTGTCTTGCAAGTGCAAGGGGCCAGGTTCGATCCCTGGTAACCACGTAACAATACTGGGTGTGGAGACTCACACCCAGCAGCAACCAATACCACATACCACAGCCGGGCGTGGTGGCTCACGCCTGTAATCCCAGCACTCGGGAGGCAGAGGCAGGAGGATTGCTGTGATGTGAGTTGGAGGCTGAGCTCAGAGCCAGCCTGAACCACAAAGCAAGACCCTGTCTCAAAAAACCTAAAAAAAAAAAATACAAGAACAGCAGTTTTCTGAAGCTGTTGGTTTCAAACAGGAGCCTGAAGTGGTATCTTTCTACTGTCGGCCATTTCAGAATTTTAGGAAAGTAATGGTCAACTTATTAGAAAGAAACAGCTGATTAAAAGAATGAATTTTAAGCCAGGGGGGTGGCACAGTCTGTAATCATAGTACTTGGGAGGCTGAGGAAGGAGGATTGCTGCAAGTTCAGGGCCAGGCTGGGCTGCATAGTGAGTTTAAGGCCACCTGAACTACATAGGGTGAACCTGTCTCAAATAAAAATAAAAATAAATTTTATAGTTTTAAATTAAAAATAAAAAGCACATACTTTAGCCACCCACCCCGAAGATTTTACTTACTTTCATAATCCGATCGTTCAGCTCTTTCATGACGAATCTGTTTGTTTTCTCGGCATTATGGAAATCTGTCGTCAGCCTGGAAGTCGCACGGAATAAGTCTCCCCGAGCAGAAAATAGCCACTGCAGGCTCAGCCCCATCTCCTGCAATGGAAAGGCCCGGTGTTCACGGAGACAGGACAAGAGACACTGACAGGGGACTTCCAGTCAGTGATGGACGCTCACACTCAGCTATCACTCTGCCCTCCGGGACACAAACCTTCTGTCATCTCAAAAGACACCAGTCCATGTCCTTGAGATTTATAGCAATAGTTCATGTAGCTAGTTCTTATATTTCCAGCAAAGGATGCAAAGAGGCAGTTATATTAAAAAGCCACTCCTACACATTTCTAGCTTAAATGTAGCAACAGAGAAGACTGCAACAAAAGGAAGTGACTCACAGATAAACTCAAGACTGAAATCTAGATTCCGCCAACTCATACAGGAGCTCCACACACCATGGTGATATATTCACCTCATCCAGCGGACGGACAGTGTAGTTACCCATTCTTAGTTCCAGAAGAAAACCGTTTTCATTAAGAAATCCAATATAACTTAAGAAAAGTGTATCATCCTATATACTCTACTGCTTCCAGTTAAATTTTCCTGTGAGGGGAACTGTGAACATTCTCATTCAATTTCAAGTTATTTCTACGGCAAGTTTCATTTTCATACATTAAGAGTTTTAAAAAAGGCATAGTAGTTAAGGATTATTAGTGATTTACTTCAGTTAAGGGCCTGTTAAACCAGCTCCTAGTTCTATTAAAATAATAGATCACAGGATTAGCACTGAATAAAATGGAGCTTCTGGTGATCCTCCGTTCACCCTAGCCATGTCTAAAAGATGCACAGCCCAAACACGCACTGGAGACCTAGGGACTGTCTGGGTTCCGCCTATGCCGTCAGCCTATGTACAGGCTTACAGGACAGCCCTCCATTCTGAAATACCTGCTGTGGTCTATCCTGGATCTATAACCCACAGTCTCCTGACTTCTTTTTCAAATGAGTTATGAATCCTAAGAAAAATTAGACTTAGTTTTTTTTGTTGTTGTTTGCAAAGGAGATTGAACTCAGGACCTTGTGCATATGAGGTAGGCGCAGCAGCACCACTGAGCTAAACTCCCGGCCCATACCCAGGTACTCTAAAATGTGCTTCTGGTTGGCTATCAATCATTTCCCTCCCCAGAAATATACTTCATACTTCATAAATAATCTCACAGGAGTGTCAATTAGTACAGCCATTATGGAGAATGGTGTGGAGGTTCTACAAAAATTTAAAAGTAAAACTACTGTATAATTCAGAACTATTACTCCAAAGCAAACAAAATTAGTATTTGGAAGCGAGATCTACATTTCCACATTCACAGCAGCCTTCCTCACAAGCTACGTGTCCATCGGATCAGATGACAGGGATGAGAAAAGGCATGGGGTGTACATGTAACAGTGGAATACCATTCGGCCATGCAAAGGGATGAAAGCCCATCATTTATGACAGTGTGTCCAAGGGCTGAGATTGCAGGTGTGCTGCCACGCCCATAAATTCTAAGATTAATTTTTAAAAACCTGGGCCAGGGATTTAGCTCAGTGGCTCAGGTGCCTGTCTCACAAATAAAAGGTCCCAACTTTTAATTGTAATTAATGCTTACCTGTATGTCTGCCTTGTATGGCATCAGATCTCTCACGAATGAAAGTATTTTGCTGCTATAAATCTCGTAATCCAGGTTCAATTCAAAATCATGGGTCAGTTGAATCAGGAACTGACCAGCCACCTCTGCTGCTGCATTCATCAATTTGTTCAGCTGAGGAATTGTCTGCATCAGCGTGTTATAGTCATCAAGGGTGGTGCTCAAGTAAGGGTACTCATTGTCCTGGAAGCAAAGGAGTTACTGTATTCTGTGCATACAAAAAACAGGAGCTGCTCTTTCTGGCTTCACCGAGGTTAATAGTCACTGCAGTTCTCCTCTTGTTTCTAATTTATTCCCACCCTACTCGCATTTCCCCCCTGTTGGTACCTTAAGGTGCCACCCTTGCTGCTGCCTCCGAATCAGATCTACTCCTAGAATGACTGCTTTCTTTTAGGACCCACAGAAGCCATGTTCTAGCATCTCCACATTCCCTGCCAAAGTGTCCCTGAGGCTATACCCCTTGTTTCCTTTGAGGGAAGTGGGGGGGCCCATGCTAATGGACACATAAAACATAATCTCAATATGAGCTATTACTCTTGCCAAACATAGCAGCACACGCTTATAATGCTAGCATTTGGGAGGCTGAGGCAGGAGGGTAAGTGTTGAGTCCCAGGTCAGACTCAACTACACATTGAGAAACTGCCTCAAAAACAAAACAAAATAAAATCATCAATATAAAGCATTATTCTTTTTTAAATTTTTTTCTTTTTTTTTTAGGTTTTTTTGAGATAGGGTCTCGCTTTGTGGTTCAGGCTGGCCCTAAGCTCAGCCTCAAACTCACATCACAGCAATCTTCCTGCCTCTGCCTCGCGAGTACTGCCTCGCGAGTACTGGAATTACAGGTGTGAGCCACCACACCGGGCACTGTGGTATGTGGTACTGAATGCTGGTGGGCTTGAGTCTCCTGGCATTGTTTTATATTGTTACTGGGGATCGAACCAGGGCCCTTACACTTGCAAGATAGGCGCTAACCACTGAGCTAAATCCCTGGTCCTTTTTTAAATTTATTTTTTTTTGTTTGTTTGTTTTTTTTGAGACAGGGTCTCACTTTGTGGTTCAGGCTGGCCCTGAGCTCAGCCTCAAACTCACATCACAGCAATCCTCCTGCCTCTGCCTCCCGAGTGCTGGGATTACAGATGTGAGCCACCACGCCCGGCACTGTGGTATGTGGTAATGGTTGCTGCTGGGCATGAGTCTCCATACCCAGTATTGTATGTGGATACTGGGGAATCGAACCCTGGGCCCTTGCGCTTGCAAGACAGGCGCCAAAACCGCTGAGCTAACTCCCCAGCCCTTAAATTTGTTTTTTAAGACAAAGTCTCATTTTATTTTTGGTGGGGGAGGGTAGAAGGGGTTGAATTCAAGACCTTGTGCTTGCCAAGCAGCATGGTGCTACATCCCCAGCCCAGTCAGGGAGTCATTTTATAGTGCAGGGATGACAGGCATGCACCACTACACAGAGCCTAAAGGGGTGGGGGGGTTTTCTAGGGATCAAACTCAGGACCTCGTGCCTGCCAGGCAGGCACTGTGCCACTAAGCTACATCTGCACCCCAAAGTACTACTCTTAAGAATACAAATGTTGGACACAGTGATTCATACCTGTAATCCTGGCATTGGGGAGGCAGAGGCAGGAGGATTGCTGTGAGTTCAAGGCTTATCTGGGCTCCACAGTGAGCTGAGGGCCAGCCTGAACTACAAAGTGAGACTATGTCTCAAAAAAAAAAAAGACTTGGGCTGGGGATATAGCTCAGTGGTTCTGGGGCCTGTCTTACAAGTGCAAGGGCCCGAGTTCGAACCCCGGTATCCACATAACAATACTGGGCATGGAGACTCACCCCAGCAGCAACCAGTACCATATACCACAGTGCCGGGCATGGTGGCTCACATCTGTAATCCCAGCACTTGGGAGGCAGAGGCAGGAGGATTGCTGATGTGAGTTTGAGGCTGAGCTCAGGGCTAGCCTGAACTACAAGAGCAAGACCCTGTCTCAAAAAAAAAAAAACTTAAAAAAAAAAAAAAAAAAGACTAAAAACTGTCTTCTTAACAATGGTGTGGCACCCGGTCCATTTGTGCACGTTACATTTGTAAGAAAATATTCAATACTTCATTAAGACAACTTTACTATTTTTTTTGAGACAGGTTATCACTTTGTAGTTAGTTCAGTGACAGCGTCACTCATCCCCTCTGGATCACTCTCATCAGACTGTACCTTTTACCCAGCACTGGATGGCTTTCTCAACTCAGAACACATTTGATGTTCTTGAAAAACACAAGGTGAAGATCAAAAGAAATCATCCATAAATTCTTTCAACCATAGGAATTGACACCCGAGTTCTTTTTGTTTCTTGCTTCTTTCTTTTTGTTTCTTTCTGTAGCTGTGAAGACCAAACCCAGAGCCTTTGCACTGAGCTCCAACCAACTCCCACCCTCAGCAGCCCCGCTGAGGGGTCAGGTTTCCAGCACCAGCGACGCAGCACAAGGGCTTTCAGTGCTCTGTGGGCCCCTGCTGGCCCTCAGTGCCTTCTACCTGGCTCTCGTGCTTACCTGCTCATACTATCTTACACAGTCAGTCCAGGTTCTTATACCTGATGTCTATGCTTTTATCTCTCCTTAAAAGTTTAACATTTCTGAACAAAACATCTAGAACTTCAACAAGTATCTACAACAGCAGTGTCCAAGTAAAATATTGTTTGATAGAAATACTATAAACTGTACTATTCACCAAGTAGCTATTGGCTACTTAAGAAATTAAGCTGTCTTGAAAATTTACCATACTCCACTGAAGGAGTTTCAGCAATAAACTGAAATGCTAATTAAGCTGATGATAAATTTATGTTAAGACTGATAATAAGGAAACATGTAATAATTACAAGTATAAAGTAAGAAAACTAAATGCGTAACACTGCAGAATTCTTCAGACTTACCTCACAAAAACAGAAAGAAATTGCTGGAATTCCAGAACATGCAAGGAAAGGGAAAGCAGCATTGTCAAAAGACAGTTTCTCACTGCAAGGAAAGCAAAATATGTCTTCAGACCCTTGATAAGAACAGACTATGGTACCATGCAATCTTCCCCTCAGCCCTAAAATGTTCCTCAGGTGAATGTGTAGTGACAGGTAAGCTCCCTGGAAGGTGAGGGGTAGCTTCTGACCCCTCACAGAAGGTGCTACTGGGCGACTCTGCTCTATTAGCTTGTGCATTCACTTTCCTCAACTTACACTTTGCTGACCCAATTGCTGTCCGTATATAGAGATGCTCCAGTAAGAGGATGCTTCACCTGTAAAAGAAGAAATGAAATTATGATAAAAAATAACTTTTCAGGGCTGAGGATGTAGCTAAGTGGCATCATGCAAGCACAAAGTTTCGAGTTTGATCCCTGATATCGCAAATAAATAAATATAAAAATCTTTTCAGAATTTATTCAGTCTAGGTACTAACATATTATCTCTAAATATTCATAAAAATTACATTATATCTTCTTGAAAGAATATATTTAAAATAATTAAAACTGGGCCGGGGGGGCCGGGGAGTTAGCTCAGTGGTTCCAGCACCTGTCTCGCAAGCGCAAGGGCCCGGGTTCGATTCCCTGGTAACCACATAACAATACTGGGTGTGGAGACCCACACCCAGCAGCAACCAGTACCACATACCACAGTGCCAGGCGTGGTGGCTCACGCCTGTAATCCCAGCACTCGGGAGGCAGAGGCAGGAGGATTGTGATGTGAGTTTGAGGCTGAGCTCAGGGCCAGCCTGAACCACAAAGCGAGACC
>PVIR01001599.1:0-51411 GCA_004026965.1 Petromus typicus | reverse complement strand
CTGGGCCGGGGATGTAGCTCAGTAGTTCTGCACCTGCCAGGCAAGTGCAAGGTCCTGAGCTTGAACTCCAGTACTGCAAAAAATAAAATAAAAAGCTGAAACAATCTCAGCTTGCTTAGGTTATTCATACTAAGCTTGCACTATCAATACTTTAAAAAAAATTCCTAATTGACATTTTACAGGGAGCTAAACCATAATCTTAAAAGCCCTCTCTAGCTTATATGGTAAGCCTATTTTTTTCTGGTCTCCTCCAAATACCATATTTTATACAGCTAGCCTAACCAGCAAATGCTTGACCGGGAACCAACAGGGATCCCTAGATTTCCGGGAGACTGAGTCCTACATCTAGTGTCTGACCTTTGTTTCTGTCTCCGCTTTAACCACTCCAACAGCCCCTATTGAGGCAAATATTTTTTTCAAATATTTCTCCCAGTCATTCATGTTTGTCTTTACGCAACGCTCCTTGTGGTGATAAATAAACTGTATCTTTTTGATACTGAGCCCTGCATGTACTAGCTCTTCACCTGACACAGTCCAACGGGCTAGGGGTCAATGAACTAGTGTCACTTCAACAATGCTGCTAAAAATTTATCCTAAACACCTGTCAGTGATTAGTGATCATGTTTTGCTTTGTTTTGTTCTGCAGTACCAGGGATCAAACTTAGAACTTTGTGCTTGCCAGGCAGCCACAGTGCCAATGAGCTACATCCCTGGCCTTGTTGATCATATTTTAATGAACTGTCTCATGTAAATTTGCCAAAAGCATGAAGTTATATTTTTGTAATTACGTGTATACACTCACCTCTTGCATCGTTTTTTCAACAAGTTTATACAACATCGGGCTGCCAGTAACTTTGAATTTTGTAGTACCTGCAAAGATATTATTTTAACATTGTCTCTTTTCCAGTTAAGCAATTTTCTTTTTTTAATCAAGCAATATTCACAGACATTTTTATAACTACCAGCACCTAGTGCCAGGCAGGTGGCACACATCTATATAATCCCAGCACTTGAGAGGCTGAGGCAGGAGGATTGCTGGGAGTTTAAGGCAGCATGTACTACATATGATATAACAAGACCTTTTGTTTGTCTGTTTGCTTTGTTTTTTTTGAGATAGGGTCTCACTTTGTAGTTCAGGCTGGCCCTCAGCTCACTATGTAGCCCAGGCAAGCCTCTAACTCACAGCAATCCTCCTGCCTCTGCCACCCGAGTGCTGAGATTACAGACATTAGCTACCACACCTGGCACTGTGGTGTGTGGTACTGAGTGCTGGTGAGCGTAAGTCACCATGCCCGGCATTGTTATATGTGGTTATCGGGGATCAAACACAGGACCTTAGGCTTGCAAGGCAGGTGCTGGAACCACTGAGCTAAATCCCCGGCCCACAGACCTTGTTTTAAAGAGAAAAAAAAAGCATCTAATTAACAGGAAAATAATAATCTAAATCTGTGGCCCCCCACAAAAAGTACATAAAGCAGACAAAAAATTTAGGAGTCATGTTCTTTAGCAACTATGCAATTTGAACTTGACTTAACTGTGGATCTACTCATTTTATTTTGGGCTTTTGTTTTTTGGGTTTTTTTTCAGATAGGGCTTTACTATGTGGTTTAGACTCTCCTGAACTCACTATGTAGCTTAGGCTGGCCTTCAACTCCAGACACCTCCTGCCTCAGCCTCACAAATGCTGTGATCAGACATGCCACCATGACTGGCAGAAGCTCCCAAGCCTTGAGTTTGCATATTTCAGTGTGATATTTTTTAAGAGTTTATTTACTTTTGTGGTACCTTTATATCTGCAGCAAAATTAAAAGATTTGGTGATGTAGTTTACACTTACTTTTCACAACATACGCTCTGTTATAAATACCTTGACTTGTTTTTAAGCCTTTTGTCTAACTCATCTAATTGGTCTCAGAAAGATCTGGTTTAAATATAAGTCCTTCCCTTCTTCTCAGTGCAGACATTTCACTATCCTTGGTTTATCTACTGATTTAAATGACATCCAAAATCATTTCAAAGTTTGCTGCCCCGTAGTTCTATCAGTGCTGCACCAAGGAGCAAGATATGAGTTGTCCTCAGAGTTCCATGCTCTGTGCTTGCCCTCTGACTAGCAAGTCTACAATGTAACAGTCTGCTGGGCTCACATTCCAGATTCTGAGGGCCTCAGACTTCCATTCCTAACCTACTGACGCTATTGATAAGAACACTGAGAACCACTGCTCTTGACAAGGTAATCTGTGCCTGACCTATAACTTGGTGGGTTATATACATCCAGTTATGGTCCATATGAACTGTAAAAATGACCAGCTCCTGCTTTAGGAAGTTTTCTTCCACTGTTTACCTGAATTTATAATCAGCTAGTAAATGAGATACTTACCAAGGACAGCTTTATCCAAATTAATGTAAGTGACAACCTTTAAATGTAAAGAGGTCATGTATCCCTAGAAGAGAAGATATTAATATACATATTAACACAATGTAATAGCATGTACTTTGCAGGCCAGGGATGTGGAGATACAGCTTAGTGGTACCTCTGCCTGCCTGCTAAGTATAACTCCCAGTTGTTCAATCCCCAGTTCCATTAATGAAAAAAATTTTTAAATAATATATGTATTCTGGGCTGGGCATAGTGGAAAATGTAATTCCAATACTTGGGAAGCTGACACAGGAGAATCACTTGAGCTTAAGGTCAGCCCAGCAAGATAGATCCCAAACAAAACAAAACTTTTTAAAGGCTGAGGCTGGGGCGCTGAGGATATAGCTTACTGCAAAGGCCCTGTTATCAATCCCTAGTACCGCAAATAAGAATAAAATACTAATAATATGAATTTATTTATGGGTATTGATCACATATGGCAGCTGTTATTAGGGATGCGTTTTGAAATCTGGAGTCTATTGAGACTTTCTCCAGAGATCAATGGAATGACAAACTCTGAAAGAGCAGCTCCTGCAGAACAGTTCAAGTCAGCAGAGCGCACCTGCCTCGGCACAGATGATATGTAAATACCTCTAGCCATTCGGTGGCACCAACAGCTCCAAAGTCCCCAGCACTCCAGCTGACAAAGATGATACTTCTGCGGGGCTCAAATCCACCTGAAACCAAATAACAAAAAAAAAATCAGCTTTATCTTGGGAAAGGTTCCAGGCAGGTAAATGGATACTGAATCAGAAGTTTCTAATTCAGGATAACAGATTTCAAAAGTAGATCCTTTCCTTTTGAAACTCCAGGTAAAAGAACACTAAAGGAACAGGAATAAAATTTTTATGTAATCTACAAAGAAGAGGCTAGGAGATCACCTGCAGGTAAGGGACTGCCTCCTTGGGAGTCACTCTTGTACTACTCCATTCTTTGGGGGCCTGACCCTTGGGACCAAGAGGTGCTCGAAATTACATCGTAAGCTTAACTGCGTGTCTTCTTGAAGAACACTTGGCTAGAGTGCAAGTCACTTAAAACACGAGATGATTGTTATGAAAGAAAATAAATATCCACAAATTTTAACAACAGGACACTTCAAGTAACATTTGTAATAGCTCCTATTGGCACTACCTGTGCTGTTGCCCTAGGCTGCCCATTTCCCTGGGTGTGTACTCTCCTATAGTAATGTATTTTCTGCAAAGGTTAAGCACTGCAATTTATCCCATTACTGCACAATTCAGAATGTGAACGTGTGCACAGAAGGGAAGGGCTGGAAGAGCTTTGAGTACTGTAGGTGAAAGGGCTGAATATAAAAAGACAAAGTTCTAACACTACAAGTATACGCCTCTGCTTTCAGGTAGATTCCTCAGATCAAGTTGGGATTAGACCTGCCATTGCATTCTTGAGATGCCAAGCTCAGAATCAGGGCTCAAGAGACTATTTCCCAGGGTCTCAAAGAAACTCAAAGTTCCCATCACCATAAAATGCTTCAAGGAGAATCCTTTCCAAGTCAAAAGGCAGCTGCAAAAGACAGTGTGCCTTGTGTTTAAGTCCTCAGGGTCTGGCATAAGAGAATCTTAAGAAATCATGCAAAATTGAGCACAGCATATAGCATCTACCACTACTGTACATAGCACATAATGTTCAAAGGACTTGAGGTTTGTACTCTACCTGTTAAGACCATATCTGAGAATGTCTGGGCAAGTTTCAATAGAAGAGCAGTTCCCACACTGGTCTTTGCAGCTCCAGGACCCCAGGAATCCCGCTGGGCCCCCACAACAACATAGCGATCTTAAAAAAGAAAACAAAACAAACCTTATGGATCAGACTTTTAGTTGTTTTATAACACTAAAGTCTAGACAGAATAAGCACAGCGGTAGAAAAGTATCACGGATGTGTGAAGGATAAATAAGCCTCACTTCAGATCTGATTTAGGATGCCAAGGGCTTAAAAATTCAAGATGATATGATTTTTTCTATTTTATCAATTATGTTTATTCAGTGACTGTGTATTTTGAGGTTCACTAATCGCTTAATAACTGCCTTTAGTAAGTCCAAGGGCTTTCCTTTCTAAATGACACGACTACTTCATTGCACTGAAATAGTTCCAGGCATTTGCAAACTAGTCTGTGGGCTCATCTATTATATGGTGGCTACATGGGCCAAACAGTTAAGTATCACACACTGTACAGCCCTCAAAATGTTCATCTGTCCCTGAAGGAAAATGTTGTCTTTGGTCTTGTCAATATCTAAACACAGATTTCCTGGTCCAAATGGTTAGTTTCTAACAAGCTGGATTTTCTAGGGCTTTTGTACGTCTCTATAAAACTGAAACCAAAACAGTTCATTTTAGAATAGGCAGGATTTAGCACTTCATGGAACTAAGCCAGGTTGGCAAGAAAGGAATAAGAGGTAGTCACAAACGCCTTACCTGGCTCTTCAACACCTTTAATAACTCCAAAGATGTTAAGAATTTTTATCTCTTTCAGCACATTGTTCACAATGAGCTTCACATTCATGTTCTGTTTCGACTGCAGCCTACATGAAGAGTCTGTTCTCCAGGCAGCAGGACACTCTCCTTCCATATTTCTACAAGAAGAAATCGGGCATCGGAGTTCTGAGTTAGTTAACTTCCCTCAGGTTTACAAAACCAGTTCTATTTTTTGTCCCCAGTAAGGCTCAAGTTAAAAAGGGTCCAAAAGGAACATAGAAAATTCGTTCCCTGGTGGCGTGGCCACTTTCATCTTGCTCGAATCTGAAGGCAATCTTTTGAAAACTATGAGTTTCTTTCTAGTTTAGTCAAAAAATAAAAAATTTTTAAAAAGAGGGATAGTCACATCTAATATATGCTCTTCTGCCGAGCCAAAGTTATGGGTTCCATTTGAAATACATACCAAGATAGACTCAGGAGAGAGGCCTCATATAAAAATCTGTTCATGTATTTACATGCCTCCCAACCCTCTCCCCTAATATTTTTCTTGGTTATAAAAGAATATTCCTGTGCTGCTGGTGATTAGGTATCTTCCCTCAAATTATTTCTCATAAGATACTCCAAAAATAAGTGCTCCAGGGATCTAACTTGCATAAGTTAAAACATTATTTACTGCCTCTTACTATGTAAGGAGAGGGAACTGGCTTCATAGGTGGGGAAGGATGGGACAGAATGAGTTGGTGAGCCTCACTCCATACAAAGGCCTCTTAGCATTAACAGTCACATGGGGGTTACAAAGCCCTTACAAGTAGATGCTCTTCAATTGTGGCCAGCCTCTCTAGCAAGCAGGATCTTTTACTTATCAGTGCAACTAAGTACATGAAACAGGTTTAGAAAGTTAGAGTAACTTGTTCTATATCACATAGTCAATAGATGCTTAATAAGAATGTGGTATGGTGATACCAGGTGGGAAATAGTTCACATCAAGATACAAATTTGCCAACTACGGTGATGCATGCCTGTAATCCCAATGCTCTTAAAAGCTAAGGCAGGAAAATCACAAGTTTGAGTCCAGCATGGGCAACTCAGTTTTGAAAATATGCCTTGAAGATTAAGCTGAACATGAGGGTGTATGCCTATAATTTCAACACTTGACAGACTGTGGTAGGAAAATCGCCACAAAAAGATCAAGGTCAGTCTGGGCTAAAGTGAAATCCCGTCTCAAATAACAACAGCCAAAACAGGCTAGGGATACAGCTCCATTCTAAGGCCCTGGGTTCAATCCCTAGCACCAGGAAAAAATAAAATAAAAATGAGTGACATGTACATCACTTAGCTTTCCTTTTTATTGAGATTAGGGTCTTGCTCTTCTAGGGAGGCTAGTCTGGAATTTGTAGTTCTCTGAAGTAGCCAAGACTTTAGACATGTGCCCTTATGCCCTACTTGCTTTTTGATGAATCTTGTTTTTGGTTTTTTTCATGTCTGTGGTGGCTGTTTTTAAGGCAGAGTCATGCTACGTTGTCCAGGCAGCCTCAAACTTGTAATCTTCCTGCCTCAGCCTCCTGAGTGCTGTGATTACTGGCCTGTGCCACCACAGCTCGCTTATTTTAATTTTTGTTCTTTCCATTGTGGTGGTGCTGTTTTCTCTTAAGTTCTTAAATTTAAGTTCTTGTTTATTTATCTATTTCTTTATTTTTTGAGACAGGGTCTCGCTTTGTGGTTCAGGCTAGCCCTGAGCTCAGCCTCCAACTCACCTCACAGCAATCCTCCTGCCTCTGCCTCCCGAGTGCTGGGATTACAGGCTTACAGGTGTGAGCCACCACGCCCGGCACTGTGGTATGTGGCACTGGTTGCTGCTGGTTGTGAGTCTCCACGCCCAGTATGGTATGTGGTTACCGGGGGACTGAACCTGGGTCCTTGCGCTTGCAAGACAGGCGCCGGAACCACTGAGCTAACTCCCCGGTCCTTGGTTCTACTTTTAAAGACAGATACTACTGGGCCAAGGATTTAGCTCAGTGGTTCCACATCTGCCTTGCAAGCACAAGGTCACGAGTTCATCCCCACTTACAACATACCACAGTCCTAGGCATGGTGACTCACATCTGTAATCCCAGCACTCGGGAGGCAGAGGCAGGAGGATTGCTGTGAGTCTGAAGCTGGCCTAGGCTACATAGTGAGCTCAGGGCGAGCCTGAACTACAAAGTGAGACCTTGTATGTCTCAAAGAAAAGACAGATACTACTCCTCCAGGGAGGATATCCAGGAGAATCAATTATGACAGTAAAGCATCTAGAAAGTCAGGAAAACTGAGGGCATTTGATCTGTGGACAAGAAGATGAAAAATGATTGTGTGCTGCTAAAAAAGCAATCCAAACCAATGGGTGTTACACGGAATGACTCAACGTGAATTCTACCATATTATTCTCCAATAACTGAGTGTGCAGCCATAGGCAGCAAAGTGCTCCATCCAAAACTACTCAAGTAAGAGCTAAGTCAGAAAATCACAGGAAGAATTCACTGGATGAGCCGGACAGGATTCTTGGGTTCATAAACTCAGCATCTATCAGCAAAACCACTTTATGAAAGAAAAATTCATTTTTATCTATATCAAGTTAACGGCTAACCACCCTCAAATTCCCACAAGTGTAAAATTATAACCAAACGTTTTAAGCATTGACCAAATCAACTGAAACTTATCATTCTTCTCTCATCATAAACCTCACCCTGCAGAACAGTTTTTGATTAAGAACTTACCCAGCTGGGGATATAGCTCAGTGGCATAGCACTTAGCTGGCAAGCATGAGGCCCTGAATTCGATTCCCAGTACCAAAAAAAAAACTTACCCAAATAGTTTTTCTGCAGCACCTCTGGAGATGGTTTGGACAGGGATGGTGGGCAATCCCGATGACTGAGATGGTGGAAACTGGGTATGATTGAAAGAAGGGAATCCGGGGGTATAAGGGTCGCCTGTTCCCAGATGAGCCTAGTGAAACAAGAGAGTAATTAGCTCTGCCGGCACACGCTCAGCAAGTTCCCCAGAACTTACATCAGACTTGATGTAAGGCCATGCGTCACACGACACTAGCAACTTAAAGTCTCAAAGTCTGCATGGCTCTACGGTGTGATTCTCCCTTTTATGTAGGACATGGCAAATTCTGAACTGAAGGCTCTACTAACGATTTTTTTTTTTTTTTTTTCCAAAATACTTTTTTTTTGGCTCTGCTTTTTTGGGACAGTATCTCACTATGTAGTTCAGGCTGGCCTTGAACTCATGGTGATCCTCCTGCTTCAGCCTCCTGCGTGCCCTGCCGAGATTACAAATGTAAACCACCACTCCTGGCTAATGAAATACTTTTATCAAGAAGTATTTTTAGTAATTCCCAGTTCAAGGTACTACTGATAAAGAGTTGGTAGCAGTAAGGTCTCCAAGTCAGTGTAACCAAAATCTTGCTTCTTGCTGAAACTCTCCCAGGAGGAGAGCAGTTAAGGAAGAACAGTTCTATGTCTACTAAGGTAGCTGGAATCGAGACAGAGGAGAACTCAGTAAGCACTCACGTGACCAAAGACTGAGAGGTCTGCTTTAGCGATGGGAAATGTCGTGTAGTCGAGGTATATCAAGACACCAAGTGCATTTAAGCTTGCAGCATTTGAAACCTACAGGAAATCACAGAAAGCTCAGATAACAAAGACAATCACGCACAATGTGAAAAGTACACAGTGGACTTTATGCTAAAGGACTATAATGATCCTCCAAATATTTCCCATAACTTACAGAAAAAAAATTTCTATACAACTAATTCATTAAAAAGAGTCTGGATATTAAGGGAAATATTGAAAACTCATCTAACACAACCACTATCTTCTAAAGTTTTCTAGTCTCAAACTACTGTATAAGTTTGGCTTTGAATTTTTCTTTTTAATATTACATACTTGTAACTGAAATATTGAGAACTTAAGAAAATGTCATGTAACGGAAGGCATAATGTTTTCTGTTTTGTTTTGTTTTCTGAGACAGTCTCGCTTTGTAGTTCAGGGTGGCCCCGAGCTCACTAAGTACCCAGGCAAGCCTCAATCTCACAGCAATCCTCCTGCCTCTGCTTCCTGAGTACTGGTACTACAGGTGTGAGCCACCATGCCCGGCTTTTTTGTTTTCTTTTTTAAAACGGGGGCTTGCTTTGTAGTTCAGGATAGCCCTAAACTCACTATGTAGTCTAGGCTAGCCTCAAACTCACAGCAATCCTGCCTCAGCCTCCCAAGCACTGGGATTGGAGGTGTGTGCCACCACACCTGGCATAATATTTTTTAAAAGACTCATACTCACCTTTTCTGCAAAAGTGATTTTCCCTGCTCTCACAATCACCACCGATCCATTCACAGAAGTGGTTAAATCCTCAAAGTCCTTTTTAGTGCCAAAGTTAGCATGAACAAATCTACCCTAGAACAAAGATATTGGATTTAATGAGGATCAAGTAGAATAGCTATACAATCTGCAACAGAAAAATTTCTACAGATCAAGCCTAGGGAAGGAAATCAAGAGAGGAAAATTGGGGGAGGGGTACAAGAAAAGATGAGTGTTCTAAAGTCAAAACTGGCCAGAATTATCTAGTGTGAGATCAAGATTTCTGACCGCCTACATATGTCTTTCCTAATGACTTGTTGCCTTTACGGGATATTTTCTGGGGAAGATAACAGGGTTTGTTAAACACAGATGCATACACAGGCTCATCATAGAAGCACCAGTTACATAAGGTTTCTACACATGAACCTCACACACTAGAGGAAAAAGAGGAATAGATTTAACTGAAATAGATTTAAGCCTCCCCCAAAATAAAAATACCATACACTAGAATTAAGTGTCTTACATAAACCAATTTTTAGATGATTACATAAACTGCCATCATAATGTTCCTAAGCTCTATAGCGTTCCCAAGAGCAGCTATAAATTGACACAAACCCAGTATCTGAATATAAGCCTTGAAGATGAAATAAGGTCTCCGGTATCCTGTAACTGAACAACCTATCTTTCTGGATTGTAGATACTAGGGAAAATGATACAGAAAACAGAAAGGCACATAATAACCATCAAATTTCATCTGTACTTTTTACATAGACCCTTCAATGTGACTTCTAACCTGAAAACTCCACCACTGAAAAACTAGTAATAGCCAGGCATGGTACAGCATAATCCCAGCAGTCAGGAGGCTGAAGCAGAAGGATTGCCAAAAGTTTGAGACCAGCCTGGGCAATACATGTGAGTTCAAGGTAGGCCTGAACTACACAGTAAGACTTTGTCTCAAAACAAACAATAAACACAGTAATAATCTATCTAGCCATTTTCTATCTCTTAGGCCACGTTTAAAAAGCAAGCATAAAAGAATCAAACTCCCCAGTCAGTTTGTTATTTTCTGTGATACTGGGGATTCAATCCAAGAACTCAAATATTCTAGGCAAACATTCAACCACCACGCTACACACCTACCCAAGATGGACATTTCCATCTCTCCCCACATGGGGCATTTGCAATATGCATTCACTTAGCAAATACTGCCAATGCATCCAGCACTCTCCGAGGTTCTGTGACACATCAGTGAATGAAACCAACCCTTAGCTCTTCTTGGCATTCACATTTTAGTGGAAACAAATGGACAGGTGATACCAGGTGTAAGAATGACTATGAAGACAGCCAGGAATTTAGCTCAAGTGGTACCATGCCTACCTTTAAAGCATAAGGGCCAGAATTCGATCCCTGGTACCACAAAAAAAAAGGACGGCAGGAAGGATGGAGGGAAAGAGGAAAAGAAATACTATGAAGAGTATTCTTCTTGTATGAAGAAAACTAAGGCGGAAAGTGCCTAGAAGAAAGTATTTTTGTATAAATGAGGAAACACTCCCTAATCAGGTAATACTGGAAAAGAAACCCATACAAAGTAAGAAAACAAAATGCTTTGTGTTTAAGGGAAGACTGGCAAAGGGAAAAGGAAGTTGTAGGATTTACTTACTTTTTGCTTTTGAGACAGTCTCTCTACGTATGTCAGGCCTGACCCTGAACTCACTATGTAACCCAGGCTGACCTGAAACTTCTGCCTCAGCCTCCCAAATCCTGGGATCACACGTGTGCGCCATCACGCCCTGCCAAGCTGTGGAGGGGACTTGAGGTAGAGCTTTCTTTTACACTTGCGCTTCTTCACTTGGGCAAAGTGAAAGCTAGTGAGCCTGTCAGAGTTTCATCACGTGAACAATACGGAGGTCCGAGTGACCAACGAGGTGAGCAGTAAGATTATTCAGGTCGTGCAATTGATTTTGACTGACCCACTGGAGGGTTGAAGACAAGAATATCTATCTCATGGTCAGTTACCTCTAACAAGTGAATTTAAAGTAGAATTCCTAAGAACTGTAGAGAAAAAAGAGCAGCAGAGATAAGAAGGATCCAAGAAAGAGTGGAGTAGTCCACAGAGAGCAGTCTCCTGCACTGTACGCCTTACTTACAGTAACTGAGGCAGCCGTACTGTACGCCACGTAGCCCTCAGGGTTCTCCACCAGGTACGCCATCCCATTATTTGCATTTGTTATAGTCACAGAGTTTGGACTAGTTCTGAAAAAAAAAAAAAGGGCTCAATTAAAAAGAAGCTAAGGTCATCCTTGGATGAAATAGTAAAACAGCCGTAGTACATCCAGTATTCGACCTTTGTTACCTGCCTTAAGGAAATGTTGCTTTCTATGCTAAAGTCCGATTCTTATTTTGAAACTCTATCCTGTATGACATACATGAAATTACTTACTCCTGTAAGTGTACCATCTTTCAACATACCTGTCTTTTACCTGAATCTTAACATAGTGTTCATTCCGCCAGGCTTTGCTGAGTTTATAATCATTGAATTGATTCTCAATAAAATAGGCGAGATTTTCATCTTTTTCAGAACCAGCCTCACAAGGGACGTATGCGTTTTCATTGAGCTGTCTGGAAAACAAGTCTCGATTAAACTGTATACTTAAAATTGAAGTTAGGGACTGAGGTGTAGCTTAGTGGCACTATGCTTGCCTGGTTCCTGAGTTCAAGCCCCCATATCAAAAAATGAATTTAAAAAATGATTTCTATTATCCTTATAGTTAAGATAAATGACCAAGGAACCAAAACTTTGGCATTGCCAGATAGAGAATAAGATAGTACTAGGATTGCAGGCATGTACCACCCACTCAGCTCACTTTTACTTTTAGCCATAATGTTATCTGTATAACATAAACAAAAATTGAAGTCAGCATATTTCAGTGATCCACATACACTCATGTTTACAGCAGCACAACTCAACAGCTAAATTCAGAAAGCAAGCCAGGTAATGGTGGCTCACACTGTAATCCCACCACTCGGGAGGCAGAGGCAGGAGGATCACTGGAGTCAGAGACCAGCCTGGGCTCCAGAAAGCATGCTAAGGCCAGCCTGAACTACCTGGTGAGACCCTGTCTCAAAAACACCCAATAAATAAACAACATAAAGCCTGAGACTAAGCAAATAGATGCCAGAAACACATGACAAAAGAGGAATGATGGTACATTTCCAGAAAAGTTTCACGTTTCCCCCTCCCCGCACAGCTTTCCTTCTTACCGAGACCTTCTAGGCCTATCTTAGCCACCCACGGAAGCCTGCCCTCCTCCTCTCTACCACTGCCCCTAAGAGGCAGCATTTGCTCAGATACTGAAGTTGGCCTCATGAAGCAGCTCAGGCTTACTTGACAGTGTCGCTGAACTTTGTGTTGCTGAGTTTCTTTGCCAACATTGTTTTGAGGTCTTCCCAGTACAACTGAGGACCTTTCAGGATCACCTCTTCCTCCGGCTCCAGGTCTTCTGACCCCTGGGACTCATTCACGACTGCTGGTTTCTCACACTCCACCTTTGATTCTACACGTTTACAGTAGCCCAGGTACCCGATCATAAATCCTAAGATAAAAAGTTGTAAAGAATCCACATATAATCTAGCTTCATAATTAATAGTTTAATAGAATTAATAGTTTTAATAGAATTAATAGTTTCAGCTAAGCCTCGGAAATACTGGTTTTACCTATAAGACCTGCCCTGGAAGACTGAAGTTTGAACAGTCACAGGGTTTTATTTTGCTGGTTGAACTCTTACAACTACTATCTATAAACCTCTCAAGATCCAGATGACTGAACTTCAGATAGCATTTTTATGTCTCTCATTTCATTATAAGTCTTATTTCTATTTTTCAATTGTCTCGTTTATTTCCAAGACATCTAGGAAACTGGCCTTTTAGGAAATTTCTTACAGCGTAAGTATAGTCAGGATGTTCAACATCACTTTACTTGGAACTAGAAGGTTTTGTGTTTGAAACTGTACATATTAATAATAGATCAATGGACATGTCAGAAGGTTATATGGTAGTAAACATTTGTTATCAAGCATTAAACTTTTTTTTTTCTTGAGGCAGGGTCTTGATTTTGTAGTTAAGGCTGGCCCTGAGCTCAGCCTTGAACTCACAGCAATCCTCCTGCCTCTGCTTCCCAAGTGCTGGGATGACAGGCATGAGCCATCACGCCCGGCACTGTGGTATGTGGTTCTGATTGCTGGTGGGTGTGAGTCTCCACAGCCAGTATTGTGGTATATGGTTATGGGGGAATTGAACCCAGGCTCTTGCACTTGCAAGGCAGGCGCTGGAACCACTGAGCTAAATCCCCAGCCCAAGCATTAGAAAAAAATGGATGGAAAAAAGAAAAAAAGAAGAATTTTTTAAGAAAAAAATTGGATGGAAAAATAAACCTTCCTGTCAAAAAAAAGAGAAAATACTGGTTTTAATTAAATTCTAAGTAGTCTGAAAGCAAATAACTACACCTCACTTAGAGATTTTAAAACACATAATCCAATACATTATATAATAATGACTGAATTGTGTAATAACTATTTTATAGTATCAGTTTAAAACACAGGTAGGTATTTTTCCTTACCAGAAAGCTCCCTTGAAACTTCACGCTGAGTTTCCATGCCTCAAATACCCTGTGTCCATTACAACACCTGCACATTATATTGCACTGACTCACATTTCTCTTCTCCCACCAGACTAAATTCAATGGCAGGTAGAGAATCTTAATCACCATCGTGTATACTTACTGCCTTGCACAGTGGTACTAAAGAAGTACAGAATAAACAGGTGAGTGCAAATGATGGCCTTCCCAGAGCTGCATGTAAGAAACACTTACCAATCAAGAAAAAGATGGTAACGGCGACAGCCCCATAGCAGATGCTTCCGGTGCACCTTCTTGGTGCTTTGACATTCGCCCTCATGTTACCGTCAACATTTTCCTCCTCGTCCGCAGCCAGTTTCATCTCCACATGACTGTTGTCTCCATCTGTGTGCCGAGCCAGACTAAACCGGGTATATGACAATGGCTCTCCACCAAACTGGGGTTTTTTGAAAAAGAAAGTATCAAAGGAATTAGGAACATTTACAAATCGGGTTACATGTTATACTTGTTAGTGTCCCACTGCTATGACTTGATTGCACTCCTAAAAGAATTAAAAATCCTCCTTCGAAGCAGCACTATCACCACCCTCTTCTGAGGGTGGCAGACAAAGGCTGCATCACACACTCGTCTTCATCCCTTTCATTCCAGGTTTGTTTTTGTGTGTTTTCTAATTAACATACCATCATCACCATCACTATTACTATTACTTTTTAGACCAGACAGGGTCTTTTCTATGTTGCCTATATTGGTTCCAAACTACTGAGTTCAAATGATTCTAGTCATTTGACTAGAATTTGATTAGAATGATTTCAGCCTACTAAGTAGGTAGGAGCCTACGCAAGCCAGTGTCCAGCTCCTACTATACATGCTGAGCTGTGCTTTCTTAGCTAATTTTAACTCCTGGACTACCTCCCTTCCCAACATACCCAAGCTGAAACTTTTTACAATATTTTCTAGAATAAACCGTAACCGAAACTGAATATACTCTTCCTCTGTGGGATCTCTCAGACCTCAAGATGACCAGTTCAATATGTAAGAATGCCCGGTGACACTGTGGGGCATTATTTCATACTTGGTGGAGTAAAAGCCCTGCTGTGTACCACACATTCTTATAGACACAGACCTGTAACTGAAAATATCTTACCAAGTTCGAGAGCGTCGCTCTGGCTTGATTCATCATTCTGAGCTGCCGCACGGAAGAACCTGGTTATGGAACAGGAAGTTAATATAATAAGACAGATACCAATGTATCAAATAAATGAAGACATTTCGTTATCAAGATACATTAATTATTATGTCAAAGTTTCTTGCAAGTAATTATCATTTTTTTCTAGAAAAGATCTTTAACCAAAGTATTTAATTTACAAGACAACTAAATTTAGAATGACAGGTAACTGGGTCCTGTGCTGACAAGTCAGGGTCAGTGGATAGTGGTAGGGCTGGCTAAGAAGAACATTCCTGGGACATACTTAATAATGCTATATAATATCTACATAGGATTTTGGGAGTGTGACAGTGGTGTCATATTTTTTGTTCTTATGTATCTCCAGTCCCAAGCTTCTCCTGGGAAGTGCTGATCTCAGCAAATGCATACTGGCTAGGGATTGAGTGTGGACAACTCTCAGCAAGTTCCCTCAGCAAAAGATTTCTGGAGAGATGAAAAAAGTACCCAGAGCTTTCCATGAGTAGAAAGGGTGCAGAGGTGGTGGCTCTACCTCAAACACTGACCTTTCAAAAGTTTAGGGCTTTAAAAAAAGAGAGAAGAGAGAATTAGGGTTTTTGTTTTTTTGTCTTTTTTGCATTACTGGGAATTAAATCCAAATGTGCTTCACCACTGAGCTGCATCTCCAACTCTTTCTATTTTATTTATTTATTTTCGTGAGGTACCAGGGATCAGACTCAGGGCCTTTCACTTGCCAGGGAAGTATGGTGCCACTAAGGTATATCCCTGGTCCCATTTTATTGCTTTTTGGGAGAGGGTTTCACTATATAGTTCAGAATGGCCTCGAACTCACTATGTGGCCCCGGCTGACTTCTTCATGGTAATCTTTTCTGCCTCCGTCTGATATTCTTTACCATGCTTAGTTAGGAATAAATTTTTTGATACTGCTAAGCTGCCCAGGCTGGCTTGGATTTGCTACCCTCCTGCCTCCTGATTAGCTAGCATTACAAGCATGCACTACCACTCCCAGCTCAGTCATTTTTTTTTTTTTTTCTTTGAGACAGGATTTCTATTTTGTAGTTCAAGGTGGCTCTGAGCTCACTATGTAGCCCAGGCAAGCCTCAAACTCACAGCAATCCTCCTGTCTCTGCCTCTCAAGTGCTGTGATTACAGGCATGAGGGGCCACACCTGGCATTATGATATATGTTCACCAGGATCAAATTCAGGAACATGTGCTTACAAGGCAGACACCGGAACCACTCAGCTAAACCTCCGGCCCTCAGAGTCATTTTTTAGTAAGGCACAGATGTTACAAAAACAGAAGGAAAGCTTGGCAAATGTAATTAACAGTTGATGAATCTAGTTAAAGGGGTCATAGACGATGTCACTGTGCTATTATTTCATTTTTTTCCTCAGGCTTGAAATTTATGAAAATTAAAATGGGGAAAAGCTAGCATGTCATTCAGTTTGCTGAATAAAATTTAGTAATAAAATTCAGTAGTCAAAGAAAAGGAACAAACACACACAAAAAAACGACTGACTGCCTACCATCTGGGGAAAAAACCAAAAGCAAACGCCAAAGCAAAATGAATCAAGACTGGTCACACTACAGAAACCACAAAGGGACCCCCCAGTAGACAAGACAGAAGCCCTAACCCTTCTGAGTAACAGCTGCTACAGACCGTTTGATAGATCTGACACAAAAAGAACCAAAACTCCCATGGGTTATATTGTTTTATACATCAAGAGGTCAATTATCTTCAAGGCTGAGTAATTTGTATAAGGCTGAATTGATATTCTCAAAATGAAGTTCCATGAATTACCGGGAGAAATTGCATTATCTCTAGAAATTTAAGAAATTACCCTTTTTTTAGTATAGACTTCTATAACCAACTCCTATAGGCATATATTTACTTAAAGCCTTCACTGAAATATTAATTTTCTGATTTATCTGGCTTGAGTGTATCTAAGTGTTTCTTCAGTGTTATGCCAAGATTTATAAAATGGACACTTATTGCAATTATACTATCTACTTTAAGGCTTTTTCTATACATAAGTACACTTGTAGCACACTCTACACTCAGATGGCACAAAACATGCTGACTGGAAAACAAAGAACATTATATAAATTACAAAACAGTTTAAACCCAAGTTTAAAACCAGATGCAATAAACTGGGTGTGGTGGCACACACTGGTGATCTTAGCCCTTGGGAAGCCAAGTGAAAGGATTGATGGTCAGCTAGCCCAGAGTTCAAGGGCAGCCTGGGCTATATAACAAGTCGAAGGCAAGCCTGAAATACAGTGAGACTTTGTCTCAAAAAACAAACAAACAAAACACAAAAAGCAAGGCATGGTGACACAAACCTGTAAACCCAGCACTCAGTAGGCTGGGCTGAGGCAGGAGGATTGGCACAAATTCAAGGACCTGTCCACAAAAAAAAAAAAAAAAAAAAAAAAAAAAAAAAAAAAAAAAAAAAAAAAAAAAAAAAAAAAAAAGAATGAAAGAAAGAAAAGTCATACACCCATGCAGAAAGACATATGCAATCGATCATATTCTCAGGAACACAATCTCTTGCCCCTTCTGGTACAAAAAGTTTATCACCACTAAAGCACCATACTCTTCAGATCGAATCACTGGAACCAGAATGAAAAGGACCCACCCTGAGCCTAATAGCCTTTTCTAGAGGAAAAAAAAATAACCCCTTACAAGTTTAACACTTGTCTGTACTGTACTAGACATTCCTCAGGTTTTCTAGTTTATTTGGCAGAACTGGAAATTGAAGCCAGAGCCTCATCCATGTAAGGCAGGTGCTGCATAACTGAGCTACACTCCTAATCCTCAATTTAAAAACTGAAGTAATAATAAACTTAAATAAATGATCTAAATAATGTAGACAAATGGTAAGAAGGATTTCAGCCTACAATAAAAGTATGATTATGTATAAATAAAATTAAATTTTTTACCAAGAAAACAAACAGTATTTCTATTTCAATACCAAGACATGTAATTAAGAATATAACATAAAAGAAATCATGTCAGAGACAAAAAGTTTGAGCTAGACAATTCCCATTTTATTTCTATCATTTAATCCGTAACTGAAGACCACAGTCATTCTGTGATAGCCACAGGGTATTCCTGAAATTTTATGAGTCAAGACTTTCAAAACAACCTCGCATACACGAGAGAAGCTTTATATTTAATGAGAACCTGTTAATGAATTTTCTTCTTAGTAAAATCACCCTGTGTGCTCGAACAGCGTGGGAGAGGAACTTCCCATACCAGATAAAATACCACCCTGTCCATAAGCAGTTTGGCTCAAAGGTCATATCTAAAAGCCGTACCGTTCTCATCTGGCTTATTTCAAGAAGACACCAACCGATGCTGACAGGCTAGCAGAGATAAACCAAGTATCACCTCGATTTTCTCCTACAAGCTATGTGTATGTTTGATGTACCGACAGTGACTAAAAACTATTCAATTCTCACATTCAGGACAGAAATTAAAGCAAAAACACAGTCCTATGTGTTTTGCACCTGAAGTGGAAAAAGGACCTAAATGTCTTTTAACTGACTGTGACATTGAAGATAAGCAGGCAAAGACAGTAGGCTGCCCAAGTTTTTAAACGCAGTCATCTTGCTGGGGGTGTAGCTCTACTGCACAAGGTCCTGGCGTCCGTCTCCAGTGATGCAGAATAAATTCAATCATTTAATTCCTACTTCTTTGAAAAACAGCATTAAATTCTACTTAATTTTTTTAAGACATTAACTATCTTGACATCTTCAACTACTTTGTGGTCCCTCAAAACCAGGGATCTGTAAACACAGGACCTGGAGGGTGGAACTAGGGTCAGGCACACTTGCACCTATGGATAACATACCCAAAGCGGCCACTCCTTTCCATGAAAGGAGCATAAGCCACCTGTTTGCACGGACAAGCCCAGTTCCATTCAGGAAACAGGTTGCTCTTTCTAATCCTTGAAACTCACGTTAAGTTCCTCTACTTGCTTTACAGGTCTGTTCTAGAGAACTTCACTGCCTAAAAAGCTCACTTAAAACCTGCAGCCTTGTATACATGAGGTATGATTTGACAAATCAGCATCAAGATCTTTCTTAGCTTTAAGAGGCTAATTTCATAGGCCTGAAATACAAGGGCAGTGGAAGAAATCAAAGAAAACAAGCAGAAACCTTCTTTCCTTTCAGCTTTCTGAAGACTCCCAACCTGAAAGTCAGAACCACTTGAAGCCACTGCCACCCATGGTACAATGTTCACATGCGACAACAAAAAGTAGGCATCAATCCAGAAGAGTTTCACAAGGCCACAGAGGGTCATTGTTAATTAGCTTTCACTGTTGTCAGATTTCGGTTTAACTGAGAACCTTGCTCCACTATAAACACACACATTATCAGAGGCAAATAACTGCCTACCTTTAGGGTGAGGCTAACCAAACTGACCTGAATCCAACAATCATCAACACAGACTGGGTTCATAGCCACCATTACTTGACATGGCAAAAGTCCATCAAAGAAAAAGGGATGCTATGCTACACATTCAGCACTGACCAAAACATATGGTATGCTGTGCTCACTTCAGCAGCACATATATCAAAAAGATATGACTTGAGCTTAAATTTTTAAAATTACAAAAACTTTAAAATTACAATGACACAATGTTAATCTTCCTCAAAATACTCCTGCTCTGAACACATTCCATCATTTTTGCCACTTTCTGAGGCAATTCTGTCTTTTCTAGAGGGTGCAGCTCAAAAATAGTGAATGATGCTGCCAACTGCCATTCAATTGTAACGCAGAATCTAAAAACATCACAGCGTGGCTTCCTCCACCTTATTCACGGAACTGCCACCTTGTGACTGACTGCTGGCTCTCTTACTCAAAGTCAAAAAGGTCAATGTTTTGCACTGATTCAAGACATTAAAGCAGCAATGAGAGCACAAGAACAGGCACTCGTGACAGAACTTCCAGAGTATTCCAAAGGTGGCAAGAATGATGGAATAAATGTTACAAGTGAGGGAGAATATTTTGAGGGGGGTTAAAGGCAATATGGCATTTATTTGTATTATTTTTGGGTTTTGAGGTAAGGTCTCACTATCCACCCCAGGTTGGCCTCGAACCCCCAACAATCCTCCTGTCTCATCCACCAGTGCTGGGATTACAGTCATGGGCCACCAAATTTTTTTTTTCATGCTCAACTTTTTTTTTTTCCCATGCCCAACTTTTAATAGTTTCTTTGAAACAGGATATAGTTCAGGTTGGCCTTGAATTCACTATGTAGCCCAAGTTGGCCTCGAACTCTTCAATGTCTTTACTGAAGTAAACTTAAAAATTAAAAAAAAAAACCTTTTCACCAGATGTGGCATGCCCGTTATCTCAGCACTCCAGAGGCTGAGACAAGAGGACTGCCATGGGTTCAAGGCTATCCTGCACTACACAGTGAGATACTCCCTCAAAAAACCAAAAAAATTTTAAACATGCACTGCATTTTTTGATCTCACCGATAAGTCTTAAAAAATTTTTTTAACATTCATTGCATTTTTAAAAATCTGATAAGCCTTTGGCAAAACATGTCCTATTAGTAGAAAAAAAAAAAAAGATAAAAGTTCCAGCAGAGCCCACAAATATTTGCCTGAACTTAATTCTCACAGTAACTTCTAGAAATTAGCTTAAATGTCAGTGAGGTCAAATTTCCCACACAGAGACAACTGAATTAGCATCTAGTATTTCAAACTAATGTCTAAGCCTAGAAAAAGGCATCAGGTAGCCAAATACTTCTGTAACAGGACTATTTCCTACTTCAATCCTCTTACAGAAGAAAAAAAAATTACGAAAGAGAGAAAGAAGGGCGCAGCAATCCAGTCCTCTGGCTCAGTGATGTATCCCAAGGTCACCACAAGCAGAGAGCAGAACAAAGCGTTAGCTGAAATATTTTCTCATCCTCACTCTCCACCACCACTTTCGAGCGCTGTCCAACAGTAACAGCGTAGCCAATGAGGTTCTACAACCCTTGGGGTTTGCTAGTTCCCAGCCTTCACAAGGAAGTCTTGCTACCGAGGTCGCCCATCTTGTTACAAGGACTGCTAGCAATATTCTTGTGGTGAACACCTGCGGCGCTAGCTCTGATTCTGCATTGGAAAAATCGAGAATCCACCCACAAGGCCAAGAGGCAGAGCCCGCAAGAAAAGATCAGGTGGCACCAGTCTTCCAGCTTGCGCTGTGGCTGCCATCTAAATGCCCATGACAAGCTGCGGGGCACCAAATCGGAGGCAGCTGTGTTTCTCTCCTCAAGGAGACCCGAGCCCTCAGGGCCACGCAGAGGCGACGGGTTATGAGACCAAGGTCACCCCCGACCCTGGCAGCCACTGACCGGGGCGACTTCCTGGGGCAGCACGTGCTCGCGGCCGGGCGACCTGCGCTGCACCAGCGTGGCCGCCTCCGCGCTCCGGGACCTGGGCTGGAGCCTGTCGGGGATGCAGCCCTGAGAGGGAGGAAGAGCATTTGGCAGGCCCAGAGCCAAGGCGGGATGGAGGGGCGCAGGGGGACCTTCCCCTCACTCCCGGCCCTAACCCTGGAGCCACTCGCCGCTCGCCATCCAAACAGGCGCCCGTGTCCCACGGCGATCCCACCCTCGTCCCCAGGCCCAGCTGCAGCCCTTCTGCCCCAATCGGCCCACGGCTGCTGGACAGTACCGCGCAGACCCGCAGGAGGACCGCTCAGGTCCTCACAGCAGGTGAGGAGAGCAGAGCCGCGAGATTCAGCGGCGTCTCCCCAGAGGCGCATCACTCACACTAGATATTCCTGCCCCACTCAGCGTAGCTCGCGCTCCCGACGCCCTCTGAGGCTACGTCCGCCTCAATGCAGTTTATAAGCAAGCCCCGCCCCTGACCCCCCAGGGGTTGATGTCACTTCCGGCCTCACGTACCACCTAAGGAGATGGTCTAAGGAAACCGCTTTGGGAGGAGAGTTGCGAGTTGCGCGCGCACCCAGTGGTCGGGGCGGGGCCTCGAAGAAAAGGCGCCAACACGGCAGGTGCGGCTGGGAAGTCACATAATTGGTTGAGCGGCCTCTGCCTCTGTGCCCCTCCCGCGGTGCAGCTCGGCTAGCCTGGAGCCTAGGGCTTCACCTTGACCGACCTCCGCAGTATGCAGCGCAAGGTCAAATGTGTTTTGTTCGGCTCCAAAAATGTTAGGTACTTGCAATGAAGTATTTCCTATTAAAGTGTCTGTTCCGAGTGATAGTAAATAGCCACGAAAGTCATACTGTGACTGTATATTTTGCAGCCTCACAAATATGTAAGCAAGAATAAAGCAAAAGAAAAAAAAAAGAATTAAAAGTAAAGTGCAAATCTATATTCAAAGTGTATGCAAATCAAGTCCCAGAAAACCAACAAACCAAAACAAAAAAAGGCGTTTACAGGCAGCCCTGGAATTAAGACTGAATTTGGGTAATGTTTAATGCGTGTGAATAGAAGAGAAAGTAGAAACAAGTGATCTATTCAGTGATAGGATTGTAGATTAACTTTCATGTTCTTGGCCACTATTGTTAGTATAGGACTGTTGCAATGCATAACAAATAAATAAAACACTACGGTGATCCAAGTCCTGAGGGAAGCAGTGAGCCAAGGATTGCAAGTTCAAGTCCAGCTTTAGACAAACCCTGTCTCCAAAGCAAATAAATAAATGCTAATTGTGTGGCACATACCTGTGACCCCAGCCCTCATGAGGCTGAGGCAGGAGGTTTGCAGTGAATTCAAGGCCAGCATGAACTACATAGCAAGACCTTATCACGAAAAAGGAAAAATAAAGAGGGCTGGAGATATAGGTCAGTGAGAAGACCTTGTTTAATTCTGAGGTTTTAAAAAATTGATAATTGTTACTCTTTAATGAAAACTAATAAATTCATAAGAGAAAAATACTTTTAGACCTCCTTTCAAGCTTTCAGATCTCACCCCCATCTGTAGTTTATGAACCCCTGAGAAGCCGCACAGGGTTGCACACACCTGCAATCCCAGCACTAAGGAGGCAGAGGCAGGAGGATGCCATGAGCTGAAAAGCAACACAGTGAGACTCTGTCTCAAAATTAAAAGAAAAATAAAAGGTGTGTGGGGCGGGTGGATTTAGCTCACTATTTTCAGCGCCTGCCTTGCAAGCGCAAGCGTCTGGGTTTGATCCCCAGTAACCACATACAACAAAGCTGGGTGTGCTATGACTCATGCCTAACATTCAGTATCACACTGCTGGGCGTAGTGGCACCTAGTGGCTCACACCTGTAATCCCAGCACTCAGGAAGCAGAGGCGGGAGGATTGCTGTGAGTTTGAGGCTGGCCTGGGCTACTTAGTGAGCTCAGGGCCCGCCTGAACTACAAAGTGAGACACTGTCTCAAAAAAAAAAAAAAAAAAAAAGCTATTGGACCACAGAGAGAGATAAATTTACAAACAGCTACAGTGTGAGAGAAATCAACACCAGAAAAGGTTGCAAACAATAAAGTGTTTTCCCCGATCTAACAGTGCTTAAAAATGGATATCAATTTCCACGGCTTGGGCTCCAGTGTTTGGAATCTGCTTGCTGCCCTTCCCTCCACACTCCGTGCCTGGTGTGAAACCTGTCTGTCTAAACAGATCTAAAGTCTCACCATCCAGGGCCTGACTGCATGTTAGTCCCTTCAAAAAATTTTCCAGAGAAAGTCTTGTACCCTCCTGGGGAAAACAAACAGGTCAGAACCATTTATAAAATTTTCAAATAAAAATTTTATATCCACTGAAGTGAAACAACAAAGGTGCTAATGAGACTATCAATTATTTTTTCTTGATGTTATTAGTGGTAACAGGCAGGATGCAATTAAAGCCTTTTCCCTTACTCTCTCTCCCTCTAAGCTTTGCAAGCATCTTTCTCCTCTGCCGTTTCCAGTCAATGAATATAAATTTAGATCACTTTGTTATGGAACTTAATGTCCTGAGAAACTGTTTTTCTTTGCCCTGTGCATCACACAATCACTCAAATATTTGATTTTTATCTGATTATTTTATAGCATTGTCTGCCATTTCTGGGAACTCGGTAATTTGGATGCTTTTAATGAAATATGGCCTTTTTTTAGGGCCATAGGGTCTTTTTTTTGAGACAATCTCTCTATGAAGTTCAGGTTGACCTTGAACCCACTATGTAGCTTAGACTGGCCTCAAACTCAAGATGATCCTCCTGCCTCAGCTACTTCAGTGTTGGGATTACAGGCATGCACCAGCTTGATATGGATCTCTTTCAATCCAATCTTCCACACACTGTTAGAAAAGATATGCCTTACACTGAAACTTGGATTCTTACAGTTCTTCCGGAAGGCCCACCTTTCAGAAATGAAATCATATATACTAGCATTTTCAGAAAATGCACCAAGGTTGGCAAAGAGTGTACAGTGTACTGAAGAAATAAATCACACTGTGGGTGAGGGGAGGTTCAAGGGGCTGGATTTCTCCATTTCTTGGAAGGGTTGTGCCAGCTTCAACCTGGGGGACCCACCTCCTGGCTTTCCTTCCTCTGGGTTCAGCGGTGGGAGTTCCCCAGAGCATCACTGCACGGCCGGGAGGGCACCGGCCAGCACTGGGCGCAGAGAGCCTGGGGGCGTGGCGGTGCTCTGGAATCCCGCGGGAATGGTGACAGGGAGATGTCCAGCACGTGGCCAGGACCTGCGTTCACGGGAAGAAAGACATCTCTGTAGGAGCAGCTCCACCTGCTGAAGCCTCTGGCATGAGAAAGGCTGGAGCGTATGAGCACGTGTGTGTGTGTTTGTGTGTGTGTGTGTGTGTGCACGCACGCGCTGTGTGCATGCATGCATCTGTGTGTGCGTGTGCGTGCATGCATCTGTGTGTGCGCACATGTGTATGTGCATGCGTGCATGCGTGTGTGTGTGTGTGTGTGTGTGAAAAATCCCACTGTAGCCAGGTGGGGTGAGTTCAGGGCAGCCTGAACTGCAGAGTGAGACTCTCTCTAACACTCACTCTCTAGGGGCCAGGGATTAGCTCACGTGGTACCGTTCCTATGTTGGAAGCACAAGGGCTGGAGTTCAATCCCCATACTGAGAGAGAAAAAAACTCTCCTCTCTCTCTCTTTCTCTCTCTCTCATACATACATGCATGCGCACACATACACACACACACACACACACACACACACACACACACACACACACACACAATCCAACTAGTCAGGTGAGGTTGCAATTGCCTATAATCCCAGCACTCAGAAGGCTCAGGCAGAAGGATCATTGTGCATTCAGGCCAGCATGGGGTACACAGAGAGACTCTGTCTCAGAATAAAGCAAACCAAAACCAAACAAAGGTGTGTGTCTCCAAGATCCTTTGAAAGCCTGATTCTAGAATAAGTGGCTCCAGTGGGTCACAGTGGGATGAAAAGACGATACTATCTGTACTTACTGTGGAGAGCTACATACTAGACAGACATGTGAAGAGGTAAAAAGGAAACCGGAACCCCTGAAAAGCAAAGCTGAGTAAACAGGATTTATTCCCGAAGAATAAGTAACTACAGTGTGGTTCATATGCACAGTGGAATACTATTCATTAAATATTATTCATGAATACTATTCATTCATTAAAAAGGATGACACCCTGTCACTGGTGACAACATGTGCAAATCCAGAGGACCTTAAGTGAAATAAGACAGGCACAGAAAGACAAATGCCATATAACTTCGCACCAATATGGAATATGAGAGTACAGTGGTGAGTACCAGGGGCTAGTCATGGGAAACTGAGGCAGGAGGATCTCCATGAGTGTGAGGCCGTCCTGGACTGTATAGTGAAACTCTGCACTAAGAACAAACAAAACAAAACAAAAAAGGTTTAGTGTGCTGTGGCACGGTAAGGTGACCAGATAATAGTAACGTGCTACATATTTTTGAAAGGTAGAAGAAACGGTTTTGAATATCCTGAACATTTGTGCCTTAATAACATGGTAAATGTCTGAGAAGACAGGTATGTTTAGGTTGATTTATGTGTTACATATGTTATATAAGTATCAAAACATCACAAGGCACTTCATGGTATATATGTTTTATGTTTTATGTAGCTTTTAAACTGACTTGTTTTGTTTGTTTTGAGACAAGGTTTCACTGTGTAGCCCAGGCTGACCTCAAACTTGAAGTGACTCTCCAGTGCCTGTGATCTCAATTACTGGGGAGCCTTAGGCAGGAGAATCTCTTAAACTCAGGAGTTCAAGGCTAGCCTGGCAACCGAGTGAGAATGTTCCTGAAAAAAAAAGTTAAAAATAAATCTAAATTTAAAGAAAACCAGGATCCAAATGTTAGATACAAGCAAAAACAAAAGCAAGCAAGATTCTGTAACAGCCAGATGAAGAAATGGGTAAGGTTTTAAAGTGCTCACCGAGGCATTTTTGCAGTTCTAGTTCATCTTTAAGTTTATCTACTTTTCGAATGCAAAATACAATTGAAGGAAAATACATTCTCCTCTTCAATCCCTCATATAAGTAGGAAAACAGTACTTACCCCAAAAGCAAAGTTAAAATACATGCCTGTAACTCCACCTCCTTGGGAGGCTGAGACAGAAGGACCGCAAGTTTGAGGCCACAGCTGAGCATGCTGATACACATCTGTAGTCCTAACTTGTGGGAGGCTGAGGCATGAGGACTGACACAAATTTCAGGCCAGCCTGGGCTACCAAATGAGACCTGCCTCAAAAAAAAAAAAAAAAAAAGCTGAGGTTGCAGCAAAGTGGCAGTGTTTGCTTAGCGTCAGGAGTCTCTGACTTTAATCCCCAGTATCACAAAAACAAACAAACAAGCACCTCGACATACTTCATAGCGATAATCCAGGAACCAAGGAAGAAAAACGACAGACTAGTGCAGGCCCTAGAAATCCAAATGGGCAAGATGATGGCAAATGGAGGGGAAGAGGTTTTTCATGTTTAGACAAAGGCATTTGGTATCTTGTCTGACATTTAACAACACTAATCTGTTTGTGTTGTATAGACTCTGTCATGGTTTAAATTGTTCTCTTTTGTTTTTTGAGCAGAGTCTCATCATGTTGTTCAAGCTGGCCTTGAACTCCCAAGGATCCTCCTGCCTCAGCCTCTTGAATTTTGAGATCATAGGCATGCACCTCCACTCCCAGCTTGGAATTTTCTGTTCTATTCCATCATAAAAATGCTTATTTCAGCCCTTTTCATTGACTTCCCCAGTGGGCTCTGGGACCATGGTGGCCCTCTTTCTCAACACTTACACTTTCTTATTAGACAGGATAAATAACTTGCTCAGAGTTAAACTTCAACTTTCAAGGTTTCTCCCTGTTTCTTTCCCACAATTTCAACTTTCTACCACCCTACACTTCAGTAAATATTGACAGAGATTTTATGAGTTGGGAAACACAGATAAGTGCAATCCCTGCCAACGCTTTCAAGTAGTGACACAAGCTTTGGCCAAGGATGGAAGAGCTCTGCTTGCTGCACAGCAGGTCTTCAGAGCAACCTGCACACTGCCTAGCCCGGGGTGAGCTCCTACGTGATACACAGAGCCCAAGGTCTTTTCTTTAGAATCCTAAACCTCGGGCAAGCATCATAGGTCTCAAATGCGGAATGATTGGTGCATTGTCAGCTTATAGGTTTGGAGTTGGTGTTTTTCTTTTTTTTAATGTAGCTCAGGCTGGCGTGGAAGTTGGAGATCCTTCTGCATCCCCAGCTAGTTTCCATTTCTTTTTTTTTTTTCCCCTCTTAAACATGTACTTGGAAATCTTCAGTTTCCAGTTCTTACAGTGCTGAGTAAATGATGTTCTGTTTCTCCAGGGATAAGAAAAAGCTCACAGAGGAGGAAAGAGGTACTTCAGAAGCAGGATGCAGGCTGCTGTGAGGGAGATGCTCCTACTTGCTAGCAAGCAGCAAAGGTTACTGAGGGCAGGGAAGAGAGGGTAACTTATCACAACATGTTTGTGCCTCACGGGGTGACACGAGGGGCCAGGTGCTGCGCTTCTGTTTACCCCCACTGGGCAAGGCAGAGCTGGCTTCTTACTAGAATGTCAGGGTGGGGTCCAGCTTTAAGCCACGCACTGTTCCTGGCCTACATAAGGAGCTCAATAAATATATGTTGAATGAATTAACCAAATTCCCCTACTTGAGCTCATCAAGTTAAGTTTAGTTTCTCCTCTGCCTCTCCAAAGCAGAGATCACGCCTGTCATTCCCCAAAGCAGAGAGACTTGGACAGCTCTGTAAATCCAGTGCCTGGTAGGCAGAGCCCCAGCCTGGGTAACATTGGCTTGGTGAGATCCTATCTCAAATTGACATTAAAGAGAGCTGGGATGAAGTGAAAGCCCTGGGTATCCTCGGTGGAGTGAGAGGAGAGGAAAAGAAGGGAGAAAGGAAAGAACAAACGGAGGATAGAACTAAGGATGGAAGGAAGGAAGGAGTAAAGAGAAGGAGAGGGCAGGGGAGAAGTCCAGAGACCAAGTAGAATAGTTCAAGAAAAGCCAGTACCTGGGGATTGTAGTTGGGGTTTACAAAAGAATAGATTTCATACAGGGCACAAAATTTATAGGATTATTTTACAATATCTATCCAAAAAGTCAAATGCAGAGGAGAGCAAAGATCTATCCACACACCAGAGACCCAAAGAACTCAGCCGAGGGCCTGGATCCCATGGCACTGTCCCACACAAGTCTAGTGGAAGGCTGAAAGCCTAACACAGCGTCCTCCGTGAGTCCAGTCGAGAGTCCACGGCAATGTCTTGTGCAAGTCCATACGGAGGACCTGCACCGGGAAGACCCCGGCTAGTGATGGGAGCCAGAGAGTCTGCATGGCGGGTGAAGGGTCTGTGCACAGGCTGAGTGGTCTGCACTGAGCCAGGAAGCGATGGTCGAGGTGAAGCTCAGAGCTCCCTGATGAGAGCAGCAGTCATTGCCAGTGACAGCGCAGACCTGAGCTCCTCCTCTGACAGGAATAGCCAAGCCAGCATCAGGAAAACCAACCCAGCCAGCTGCTCCAAGAAAAGAGCAGTCAGTGACACCCCCTACGCCCCCCATTCTCTTTATGTTGTTGGCAGCAATCCGCAGATGGGTCTTCCTTGCCCATATCCATGCCGACTGGGTTCAGCTGGGCCTTCCAGGCTGACTATTAATCCATGAGCTGAGGAATCCATTTATTTTCCTTTTTTTGTGTGTGGTACCAGGGATCAAATCGGATCCTTGTACTTCCAAGGTAAGTGCAGTTCCACTTGAGCTAAATCCCCGGCCTCATTTATTTTCCATTCCATATTTAACATTATTTGTTGCATCATCATCCAGTTTAACAGAAGTTGGATTGCTATTCATGTTGCAGGGAAATCCTAGATAAATCTACAAGTCAGACTTTTAGGGTAACTGCTGATGCTCCCAAAATCTAGGTGTATGTTTGACAGACTTCCAGTGTATATTCTGGTCATCCCAGCCAAATATCTGGGGTTTTTTACCTCTCAGAACCTATCCTTGCCTTGGAAAGGATGAGCTATTGAATTAAAATTAGAGCTGTATTAACTTTCTTTCCAAAACCTCAGGCAGTCATTTGGGCTTTCCTTATTTCATGTTCCTTCTTTTCACATCTGAGCTTGCAGCACTGGCTGATATCTGAGTTCCCTCCCTCTGCTGCTGAAATCTGCTCTTTTTTTTTTTTTTTTTTTCTTAGGTTTTTTGAGACAGGGTTTTGCTCTGTAGTTCTGGCTGGCCCTGAGCTCAGCCTCAAATTCACATCACAGCAATCCTCCTGCCTCTGCCTCCTGAGTGCTAGGATGACAGGCGTGAGCCACCACGTCCGGCACTGTGGTATGTGGTACTGATTGCTGCTGGGCGTGAGTCTCCACACCCAGTATGGTATGTGGTTACCTGGGATCGAACCCAGCTCCTTGCGCTTGCAAGACAGGCGCCGGAACCACTGAGCTAAATCTCCAGTCCCTGAAATCTGCTGTCTTAATACTTGTGATAAAGCACATGCCCTCCAGCCTGGATGAGGTTTTCTTTTAGGAAAGACTTTCGCCAGGTGCAGTGGTTACAGGTCTATGACCTTCATTGGGAGGCTGAGCTAGAAAGATCCCATGAGTTAGAGGCCAGCGTGGCTACTGAGGAAGTTCAAGGCCAGCCTGGATGACGCATTAAGACCCTGTCTCAAAACACCGAAACAGAAAAGAAAGGAATCAAGAGAAAGAGGCCTTTGAGAAGAACACTGTGGCTATTGATGCAAGTGGAGAAAATGAGCACATGTGTAAGGAAAACACTTGCCGACAGAGGATTAACTTTAAATCTCAAGTCAGCAAATCCACTGTGCAGGAAAAACACCAAATCGTCAGAAATACGTTGGTTTCTTTGGCTGAATGTGCACAGTAGACAAATTTTCCTGTCTATTTTGGTTTGAAAAATAGTCCTGCCCAGAACTTCTCTTTCTCCTTCATGGCAGTGTGATCCAGGAGGCAGCTTTATGGCAGGTCTATCTGGGCAGGTGTCTGTCCTGGTTCTTGACTCACCATGCCTCCCAAATGTGGGCAGAGTCACAGCCAGGGCTGGTGTCCTGACTTCAGGGTCATCCATCATTAACTGAGACCTTAGGTTATCCAGGTGCTGGGCTGGGTGCTCATATTTGTGTCATCTCATTTGGTCCTGACAGTCGGTGAGGCAGGTATTCTACCCATTTTACAGATGAAGAAATAGAAGTGCAAACTCCAAAGTCTGAGGCAGGAGGATCCCGTGAGTTTGAAGCCAGTCTGGGCTACATAGTGAGTTCAAAACCAGCTTGAACTACATAGTGAGAGCCTGTCTCAAAAAACTAAAAATTGAGGGCAGGGGATTTAGCTCAGTGGTTCTGGTACCTGTCTTGCAAGTATAAGGGCTCAGGTTCAATCCCCGGTAACCACATACAATGCTTAGTGTGGAAACTCATGGCCACCAGCAATCAATACCAAAAACCATAGTGCCAGGTGTGGTGACCCATGCCTGTAATCCCACAAAACAAACAAAAAGAAGTAGAAGTACAAAGAATACAAAATAATTGACATTGACTTGAAGTGGAACAGCTTTTAAATAGCCAAGCCTAACTTCAGGTGTTGGAGACCCGTCTCAAAACTTCTCTTAGTACCTCTCAGGTATTGAAAGACTGAAATGCTGCCCCAGAAGGCAGAGGGTTCAAGCTTGTACCCAGGGTACAGGGCTTTCTGCCAAGCTCTAGCCCAGGCCTGAAAACCATAACTCCCTAGGAAAGCTGGGGTCCAGGTTCCCAGTGGAATTGGATGCCAGGGGCACAGAACAAAAGACTCCCAAATAAAACGACAAGGCCCCAAGGCGCGGTGTGCCTAGGTTCACTGTATCCCAGAATGTGTCCCAGATGTAACTTCTGTGGCAGTGGGACTCTGAACAGGCTTCTGTAAGGAGCTGAGGCCGAGACTCCTAGCCAGGTGAAGGCTAGTGTTCAGGCTCCAGTGTGAGTCTGAGGTGTCCACTGCTTCTGCAGCCCAGCTCTGGCACAGATGGACACAACCCGCCTTCTGTAATGAGCTGAAGGCTAGGACTTAAGAGTTAGGCAGTCACAGCAGAAGTTTGTAGATCTGAGATTTCAGGAACCAGGAGCAGATCTTGCTGAGTCCTGGGCCGTCTTGCCCTCAGGGGAGCCCTTCTTGTCTATGGTCAAAATGAGAGACGCCCAGCACATCTGTAATTCCAGTACCCGAGAGGCCGAGGCAGGTGAATTGTAAGTCTGAGGTCAGCCTGCGTGGTCTGTCTCACTAGAGAGCCCCCATGTTTGATCCTTAGTCCTGCAGAAACAAACAGATGGAAGTGGTAGGAGATACTGCTCTGGCTTTATGAAGGGTCAGGTAGGTTTCCCTGCAGATGAACGAAACTGCAGCTGGCATTGAGGCCTGTAGGGAGCCTGGGTGCTATCCCAGTGCATCTTAGACTTTCCTGTTCACAGAAGTCGCAGATACCCTTGTTGTTTTTCTGCTCTGAGACGAGAGTCTCATTACGTAGCTCTGACTGGCCTTAAACTCACTGAGACCTTCCTGCCTCAGCCTCTGGAGTGCTGGGATTGGAGGTGGTGAGCCACCAGCCCAGGCTCTAATTCTTGAGAGGACTTTCCCTCCCGAGCAGATACCAAGCTCCAGTTTGAAGATCTGGCTTGCATGGCAACTCTCTTGTTCTATATAAACTCATAAACTGGCCTTTGAATCTGTGTCCTGTGCCCTCGATAGCAGATTACCCAGTGAACTGATAAACTGGTTTCTGAAACTACAAACCAGAGCACACACAGCGCACTGTGGACTTCACTGAGCACCCAGACAGCCAGCTGAACGGCTGGACTCTGGACCTGCTCCGGACCCTCTCTGGCAGCAGGACTGAGCCTTTCCTAAAACAATCAAACACCACCAACTCCGACACTGCTCCAGACCAATAAGCCAACAGAAATTCCTCCTAGGAAACACACACTACATCATTGCTCTTCCCCTCTCTCTCATGCGTTCGTGCATTCAAGATGAGACAAAAAGATCACAGAGTGTGCACTTAAGAACCTAACTGTAGAGGCTAGTGAAAAGCAGGCCTGAAAGGCAGGTGTGGTGGCATACACAATCCTAGTGCTGGAGAGCTCCAGGCAGGAGATAGCCATGAGTTCAAGGCCAGGCTGGGCTACATAGTGAGACCCTGCCTCAAAAGAAAACAGAAAAGAATTTCAAAAATATAAAAGTGGGCTTGAGTAGGGCACAAGCGTGACCTGTTTCTATGTTTCCTCTTACAACTCACCTCTCTGGTGAGGCAGAAGTGGGTGGGAGGGAGTTCCAGGCAAGGGCTCTCACATTTGGAGGGTGGGTGCTGCAAAGAGCAGTTGACACCCTCAGCTGTCACTGGAGATGGGCTCCCAAGATTGTCTTTTTTTTTTTGAGACAGGATCTCACTTTGCAGTTCAGGCTGGCCCTGAGCTCAGCCTCAACTCACATCACAGCAATCTTCCTCCTGCCTCTGCCTCCGGAGTGCTGGGATTACAGGCATGAGCCACCATACCTGGCACTACGGTTTTTGGTACTGATTGCTGGTGGGCATGAGTCTCCATGCCCAGTATTGTTGTATGTGGTTACAGGATCGAACTCATGCCCTTGTGCTTGCAAGACAGGCACCGGAACCACTGAGCTAAATCCCAGGCTCCCAAGATTGTCCTTTTATGAGTGGCTTTGCTAGCCCACCTGGGCTGTCCCTGAACCTCCAGATTCTGCCCTGACATCTGGAGGACTCTTGGGGAACTCCTGTGCACTCAGCCACTGGCCCTGAGCCATGCCCTCTGGCCACACAGCAGCCCAGGGCTGGGCAGGAGCCATGTCTGAGTGGCAGAGGGCACTGCTCAGTGCTTGTCAGCTGTGTGCCCACCACCTCTGCCAGGAAATCACTGTGGCTCCATCCTGGCTCCATGCTTGGGCTTGCTTCATGGCATCTATCAGGTGCCCATTTCCTGTCCAAGGGCCGCCTCTGGTTTTCTGCTGGTTCACAGCTCACATTGTGAGTGAGTGTTATGGGAGAGTCACTTCTTGTCCTCCCCTGCTCGTGAGTGTCTTTGACTAACAGTGACCAGAGTCTGCTGAATGCAGTGTGCTCGTCAGATTTTCCTTACTGTCAGCTTTGAGGAGAGGTATATTGTGGCTGACAGTTTCAGAAGCTTTGGGCCATGGCTGCTGGCTCAGGGCAGGAACATCATGGTGGAAGGGCCTGGCGTAGGAGATTGCTCACCTCATGGTAACCAGGAAGCACCAGGAGAAGGGAGGAATGGAGGGTGACCCTTCAGCTCACACCCCAGAAGCCACCCCTCTGAGCATACCCTGCCTCCTGAGCAAGAAAGTGCACCCCCATGGTCCAGTCACCTTCCAAAACTCTGCCTTTGAGCACATGAGGCTTTAAGGGGCACCTAGATGCAAACCACAACAGCAGCCAAAACTTCAGTACCATGAGGCTTGGGGGAGATATTTCAGATCCGAGCCATAGCAGTTTGGCTCTGCTGAGAAGAGCGGGACCCAGACATCCTCTGCATTCTGACTGACGCTTTTCCCACCAGGTGCCTACAGGGATGGGCCTTCAGAGCTCTATGTGCCACTTCTCAAGCATCAAGAGCCTTGTAAATGTGAAAGAAAGCAAACTCGGTTGGTGTTTAGTAATCACAGATAAGTGGCCAGCATTCAGGCTGCCCTGAACTGCTCCATCAGCATCTGTGTCTGTGGCCAGTGGGACACAGCAGCACAGGGGCCTGCGTCAGCGGTGGGATGGCCACACACTCCCTCTCAGTCTCTTTGGGATCCATTGGCTCCATCTGATTCTTTCCCCTTGCACTCATTGTACAGAGAATACAGTCTTCCCTGGATTATTGGAAAGAGATGCAAAATCTGGACGGCCTTGGGAAGTTTCAAAGGAAAGCTGCAGATTGGGAGTTTTGTGAGGGAGGACACTTTCCTCCCTTGGACAATAGTCAGCTGTTAAGAAATAGGATGTCCTTGGATTAATTCAGTGTGGTGTTTATTAAGGTTCTCCACCTGCCGGGAAACCGATAAAATGAATCAAAGATCCATGACCCCCTCCAGACACACCCAGCCATTCCTATAGCTTTTCTGGGCTTTAGGTTCTTTATCACAATAAAGAGAAAGATTAGCTAAGGCCATAAATTTAGATTCTGGGCTGGCATGGTAGTATATACCTGTAATGCCAGTACCCAGGAGGCTGAGGCAAAAGATCACCATGAATTTGAGGATAGCCTGGATTAGATAGTGAGTTCAAGGCCAGCTCAAACCACAAAGCAAGACCCTGTCTCATAAAAAATTTTATAAAATAAACTTAGATTCTGAAATCTGGGTGTGGTAGTCCACACCGATAATCGAATCACCCTGGAGTCTGAGGCAAGAGGACTATATGTGTTCTAGGCCAGCCTGGACTATACAGTGAGCCTATGTCTCAAAAATAAAGAAAAGAAAAAAGAAAGAAAGAGAAAGAAGGAAAGAAAGAAAGAACAGATTTTCCCCAAGTGCCTTTGTGGCACACTGTTTTCTTAGATGAACAGAGAAAACCAGAATGTGATGAGACGTGCACTTGTGGGGCACAGCAAGCTCCCCTCTGGTTATCCTAGGCTGAAGCAAGCTTCCTCACTCGGCCCTGCTCCAGCCAGCGTGCCCTCCAGGTGCAGGGCTGCTGAGGCCTCTGTCACACCTGCACCCCAGCCAAACTCTCCCGGTACTGCTGCTCTAGCTCCTTACATATCCTTTTGTTTGTTTTGTTTTGTTGAGATAGGGTCTCACTTTGTAATTTATGCTGGACTTGACCTCACTGTGTAGCTTGAGCTGGTCTCTAACTCACATAACTCTCCTGCCTCAGCCTCTAGAGTGCTGGGAGTATAGGCTTACACCATGTCTAGCCCTAGGCACCTTTAAAAAACTTTAGAAAAACAAATCTTGGTGTTTTGTCTCATTGTGAGGCTGAGGTTGGTACAAATTCAAGACCACAGTGGGCTACTCAGTGACTTAAAGAGAGCTTGGGTCAAAATAAAAAAGGAACTTAGAAGGTGGCTGAGTGCGAAGATGCACATGCATGTGAGGATGCACATACACACACTCAGGCATGCACGCAGCATGCACTACAAAGCCTGACTGTGCACACCCTTATCTCAGACAGGCTATTTACAGCCCTGGAGGGCTGGTGCCTTCTTAGGCCGCCCACACAGCCGTGTCCTTAGACCTGGTAATTTGTAAAAACTGATCCCAATTAGAACTAGGAGAAATACCAAGACAGTAAAGATTCCTGTGCCAGTTCTGGCCTGACCCCTACTCCACACCCACCCAGATGAAGGAAGCAGTAAAAGACAAAACCCCGCCCAGCACTGAAGAGGAACAGACCAAAGCACACTTCTGAGAAGTGCTCAGCCCTGCGCTCGCTCACTTCTCACTCGCTTCCCACAGAAAGAGTCTTCAGGAAAAACAGAGCTTTGCTTTCCCCCTAAAGTCTTAAGCAAATAGGGAAAACCCTGCAAAAAATCTTCCAGGTGCATCAAGATTTAGCGTTTGGGGCCGGGGAGTTAGCTCAGTGGTTCCGGCGTCTGTCTTGCAAGCGCAAGGACCCGGGTTCGATTCCCCGGTAACCACATAACAATACTAGGTGTGGAGACCCACACCCAGCAGCAACCAGTACCACATACCACAATGCCGGGCGTGGTGGCTCACGCCTGTAATCCCAGCACTCGGGAGGCAGAGGCAGGAGGATTGCTGTGATGTGAGTTGGAGGCTGAGCTCAGGGCCAGCCTGAACCACAAAGTGAGACCCTGTCTCAAAAAGCCTAAAATAAGATTTAGCGTTTGTAGAAAGGATTCCTCCATGGGCCTCGACTGCAGGGGGGTGAGCTCCAGTGCAGCTGTGTAAACCTGTACTTTCTCCCAGGTGACGATCAGCTTGCATGTGGGACGAGAAAGAATTCACCTGAAAAGACTCGTGAGGTTAAGGGCAATGTCGCAACAAGTCTCAAGGGGCTGAAGGGCGACCGTTTCGATTTCTGGAGACAGTTCTTAAACTGCATGCGGTGCCGCACGCCTGTGATCCCAGCACTCAGGAGGCAGAAGGATCACCTTGAGTTCAAGATCAGCCTGGGCTACAGAGTGAGACTGAGTCTCAAAAACCAAACACACAAACAAAGAAGAGTAACATAGAGTTCCTCACAAATCACATCTAAGATGTATTCAGTAAAAAACAAAAACCTATAGCAGGCTGTGTCACCTGTGTGTGTGTGGTGGTGGTGGTGGTGGTGGTGGGGACACAGTGGAACTGACTGGTAAGGACTCTGAGGATGTTTCTGGAAGGTAGAAATGTTCTTGCTGTGTTTTGAGTGGTAATCAACATGTATCACCAACCAAGCAATTAAAAGTCATCAAATCAAAATAATTAAACCAGAAGCTAGGGACACTGGTGCATGCCTTAAGCAAGAGGATGGGGCATGAGGATCACCAAGAGTCCAAGGACAGCCTGGAATATATATTTTTTAAAAGTCAAAGACATTGAATTTTATTGTATATAAATTATGGCACAATTTAAAAAATCAAATTGCAAAGTAGTATATTTATTTTTTGTTTTTGTGTTTTGAGTTTTTTTGAGACAGGGTTTTGCTATGCATGTCAGGCAGGCCTTGAATCACAGGCTGGCTTCTACCTGACAGAGATCCTCTTGCCTCAGCCTCCTGAGTACTGGGGCTGCAGATTAGGGCCATTTTAGCTGGCAAAATAGTACATTTAATCTGATTGCATTTGCATTCTGAGAAGAAAATGTAACCATACATTGCTCATAAGTGCTTTGAATCAGCTCTGAAAGGTCACTAAGGATGATTAATGAAGAGCATCTGGGGGCTGGCGTGGGTGAGGAGCCATTTCTGCTGTTCTCTCACCACCGGCCTCAGTGTCTGAGAGGTTTCCTTTTCTTCCCTTCCACACAACACCCCCACGCGTTCCTGTCTTCTCGAAGTGCATTCTGTGTTGCAACAGGACTCTAGCTCCTAGAACTGTGCAGGCTTTTCACAGCCTCTTCTCAAACCTACACTCTAGGGACAAACATAAAAGGGATTTTCCATATTGGCTAAGAAAGAGTTTCACCAACCAGGAGGCAAAGGCAGGCCTGAAACCTGTGGCCGGGTGGCTCTCGTAGGTGGCGATGGGAGGCTGTGGCAAGCAGCTGCTGGGACAGACTAACCCAAGCCTGGCCAGATGACCCACTCAGCTCAGGCCCCCTTCAGACCTTGGTGTCACCAGGGTCTCGCTGTGCAGCCCAGGCTGGCCTTGAACTCCCAGTGATCCTCCTGCCTCAGCCTCCTGAGTGGTGAGATTATAGGGATGCACCACCATGGCCGGAAATAATTTCTTTCTTTAACTTAAGCATGTGCCACATTTTGAATGTGAGGTTCAGCACTGCACACCAGTGTCTACCAGACTCATTTCATGGAAGTGAGTTTGGGAATCCCCAGGGTCACAGACCTGAATCAACTTCTCTTTACATGTGAAGGCAATAAATCAGGAAGCTGGAAAGCGTCCGATGGCCTCCTGTGGGGAACCATCCAGTTTGGGAATTGCAAGGTCAAAATTGACCAGGCCTTCCTGCCTGCAGACAGACTTTGGACTTGATTCTTGTCTTCATCTCTGGTAGCAACAGGGACTCAACGGTCCCACATGCTGTGATGCTTCAGGGCAGAACTGCACCGGATCTGTCTGATTTCTCAAGGACCATTGCTCCCTTGCCCTGCGGGATCCTCATCCACATAACTTTTCTAGGACCATTGGTGTTCCCCTGCCTTTCCGAGTCTTTTGAAATGTAGACAATGAAAGGGGTGGCAGCTGGGGTCTGGGGGGTCCTTGCCATCCAGAGTAGCATGGATCAGGCCCAAGCTCAGTTTCTCTGTCTCATTTTTGCCTAATTATTATTTCGCTGTGTGCCATTGACTCACAGGAGACTAGAACTTAATACAAAAGTTCTAGTTGCGTCCCCTTCCCCTGTTTACCACAGCCTCTTTCACTACACTTTCTTCATTACAGTCCAGAGCTGGAGCGGCCCACTATTTCCTTTTTTCCTTTTCCGTGTAGGACCCACGCTAGGTGGGCTCAGAAGATGCTTCTTACCCACCTTGGAGGCTGAATTGGAAGAGCAACTGTTAGCCATCCTGGGTATACAGTGAGACTATCTCAGAAGACGAAACAAAACAAAAAGGGCCAGGGATTTAGCTCAATGGTTCTGGCATCTGCCTGGCAAGTACAGGGTCCAGAGTTGGATCCCCAGTAACCACATACCACAGTGCTGGGTGTGGTGGCTCACGCCTATAATCCCAGCACTCAGGAGGCAGAGGCAGGAGGATTGTTGTGAGTCTGAGGCTGGCCTGGGCTACATAGTGAGTTCAGGGCCAGCCTGAACTACAAAGCGACACATTGTCTCAAAAAAAGAAAAAGAGAGAGAAAGAAGGGAAAATTGAAGGAATAAAGTTTTTGTACATAAGGAAAGGGTGAAGAAAATAAGAAGCAAGATATATCATCTGGGTGAGGATGTAGCCCAGTGGTATAACCCCAGCCTGGCAAGCACAAGGTCCTGAGTTTGATTTCCAGTCCCAGGAAAAAAAAGATGTATCATGTACTGTAAGGTACAAATTCCCTACAATGAATTTTATCATTATACATATTTAAAATGTACCAATAAATGTTTTGCTAAAGAAAGAATGCACTGTAGATGATTGTGTCGGGTCGGCCCCTGCATCCCAGGGGCCTGCTCAGCTGGCTGCACGGCAGGAGCCCTGCTTGAGGAGAAGAGGCCTCAGGGGCTGAGGGACAGAGTTTCAGTGGTCAGCCGGGTGGTCGGTTGGCCACCCAAAGAGAGCCGAGTACTTTTTCCAGCACCTGGAGCCACAGACAACCTCAGCTGGACTACAGCAGGTGGGGCTCTGCGGTTGGCTGTCTGGGGAGAAACCACCTCAGTGGAGATAGCTTCCTCGTCAGCAAAAGAACGCCTGAGTGGTCAGAGGTAACTTACATTTTTAAGTGGGAGAAGCCAGGCCCTGACTCTGCCATGCCAAAACCAGAAGTCTGACTAAGTTTGGCTCATGAGAGAAGTTCCCTTAAATGATTGACTAAAAAAAAAAAACCCTTCAAATTTTTTTTTTTAAATTATTGACTTTTTTTTTTTTTTCCTAAACAGGCTGGCCTTGGACTCACTGATCCTCCTGCCTCAGCCTCCTGAGTTCTAGGGTCACAGACATGTGCCACCACGCCTGCTTCAATCCTGGGGCTAGAACCCCAAGATGCAAAGCAGAGGGCAGAACCCAGGCCCAGATGAAAGGCCAGGCTGGTGCCTGATGTGGCTGAGCTGTGACCTTCAGGGAAAGAGCAGAGAGGGCCCCGCCTGCCGACCAAGCAACCTCTTCCATCTGATCCACATCTTAGCTCTTTATCCCAAAAGTACAGTTTTCAGATCCCCTTAATGCTAGGGCTTTTGGAGGATTTGTTTGCTTGTGTCATGAGCTTTTAAAGGAAGGAAGTTTGGTTCTTCTCCAAAACACAGAGGGAAAAAGAACTTTGTGCAGATATGGCAGCCAACTCTGGCCCCAAAGGCTGTGCAGTTCTAGCTCCCCTGGATGTAGCTGGGGTGCTGGACCCCAGGGACAGAGGTCCAGCCCTGTCCACACTGTTCCACTCTAAGTCAAAGGTCCAGAGAGCTGGGCAGAACCAGACACTGTGCCCAGACATGCCTGTGATCCCAGAACTTGGAAGGCTGAGGGAGGAGGATTTCCACCAGTTCAAGGCCAGTCTGGGTTACATAGTAAGACTGTCTCAAAAAAAAGAAAAGATATTTAGTTTCACTAAATCCACATGGCCAATGACTGCAGGGTTTCTTTGGGGAATCAGGAGTGGGACTTGGTCCAAGAGACACAGCCTGGTGACTTTTTCCCAGTGGGCTTCTGCTAACATCCTGCTGCTTCTCCTGTCTCTATGCCACACACCTTGGCACCCCAGGGGATACGCTGGGTCAGGGAAGTGTGCCGCTCTGTCACTCTGAGGATTAACTCATCTTCAATCGAGACCTCTTCTTCTACCAGGGGTTTCAAGTGGAGCTGAGGAATGGTCGGCACGCCTTAGAGCGAGACCAAACAATGGGTCAGACATTTGAACATTGGTATCTGGGGGAGGACAGGCAAAATCTGGAGCCTGTCGCACAGTCTGCAGAGCCAGACCTGAGGGCATAGGCCTGCAGTTGCTGCTCTGTGTAAGGCTGAGCAGAAAGGTTAAACCCAGACTTTGTCAGCCTGGAAAACAGTTTGTCTAAAAAGCAAAAAAATCAGAATTGATCTTCATATTTTCCCCCATGGATTTTTTACTTAATGTTGTATTGGTTTTTGTTTTGTTTTGTTTTGTTTTGAGACAAGGTCTTACTGTGTGGTGCAGGGTGGCCTTAAACTCACTATGAAGCCCAGGTTGGCCTCAGACTCACAGGGATTGTCCTGCCTCAGTCTTCTGAGTGCTGGGGTGACAGGCATCCAACGGCTGTGCCTTTCGTCAGTGAAGAAGACGGACCTCCAGGGCTCGAGCAGCCAATGGGTTAGTGTGAGTTGCGAGTATCAGGACTGAATTTCGCAGCTCAGCGTTCTGCGTCCTCCTTGACCTCTGAGAGCTGAGCCCTGAGTGACCCGTGCATGGTCACATGAGTGTTCAGTGACAACACGAGGTTTCCCGGCTTCCAGAGCAAGTCCAAGCTTCTGAGCCGTTAAGTACTGTCAGTAATTTAAAAGCATTCCTGGGGAGAACGGACAGCTGAGCGCTTCTTCCTCCGCAGTGTGGTTGGGGGCTCTCAGGAGCTGCTTCTCCAAGCCAGGCGGAGGATGACTCATTCCCACCCAGCCCCGTGACTGTCTCTGAGCTGAGCTGGTCACCAGGGCTTCAGGGAAGCCCAGCCAGCAGCTCATGCCAAGGGATTTGGAAAGTTGCTGGGGGCCATGGCTGCAGGCCCCTGCCGACCCAACATAGGGCAAGGCCAGGTCTCCCTTCAGGGTGCGGGAGTCAGGGTGCAGAGCTCCAGGGCCAGGAGTTTCCACAGGCCTGTGGGCAGTGGGGCCTGGCTGCAAGGGGCTGGGCCCTCCACGCGGCAGTGTCGTCAATGCCCATGCCAAGGCCTCGTCCCGTGCTCCTGAAATGTAATCATTACCTAGCCGGGCATTAGGGAGGCTGAGGCAGGAAGGTCACTGAAGGTCCAGGAAGCTGGGGTATATTATATAGTGGGATCTCTCTCCCTCTGTCTCTTTCTGTCTCTCTCTCTCTCTGTCTCTCTCTCTCTCTCTGTCTTTCTCTCTTTCTCTCTTTGTGTGTGTATATTTTAAGACAGTGTCTCACTTTGTGATCCGGTTTAGCCTTGAACTCATGTCGATCTCCCTGCCTCAGTCTCCTAAAAGCTGGGAGTACTTGCAGGCACCATCATGCCCGGGCAAGTGATTTAACTGACAATAACAGCGAACACCAGCTCAGCACCACCACTTGTACTCGAGTCTGCGACCCACTCATTTAACCGTCAGTGCAGCCCCTGTGAGGTGGCTGCAGTTGTCCTGTTCACCAATGGCAAACCTAATGCTCAGTGAGACAGGCAACGGGCCAGGTGGGTGAGAGATGAAGTTGGGATTTGAACCTGTGACACTTGGCTCTGGAGTTGGTGCCGTTAACACTCCCCAGACGCTGTGGACATCAGGGTCACAGAGCTGGCACAGTCTCGGGCCTCTGAGGCTGGCGTCCCTTGTTGAGGCTTAGTGGAGACGACACGTCTGAGATCTATTGTCACAAGTCTCTCTGCCTGTCGCCTGCTTGTAGGAGTTTATCTCAAAGCAGGCCAGGCTTCCGCTCATGAGCTTTGGTGCATAAAATACCTTTTATCTTCAAACAACTTCAAAGCTTGTTTGCATTTGTTAATTTTTCGGTCCAAGTTCATTTTGGGGAGTTCTCAAAGTCAGCTGTGTGGACCTCAGGGATTTTCTCTCACGGCCTCATGGTGCAGGGGTGGGGTGGGGGTCTGTAAATGGCTTCGGACGTCTGGCTGGCCACCAAGGCTGTCGGGTCCCAAGGTTTTCCCACCTGTTCTGTTGGACCCACGGCTGGCTGGAGTTCCAGGAGGAGCAGGGGGCTGTGGCTGAGTAGTAGTTCCAAGATCAAACTGAGCTTGAACCTGCCATTCTCTTGTTTCAGGGTAAAAGACACGGGAAATACCACTGGGACTCAGCAGGATCCACCAGACGCATCTTGACTCAGTTGAACTTTCTGTTCAGGAGACTCAACACCAGACAAGGAAATGCTTTTACAAGGGGTGCTCTCTCCAGCGACGTGGAGCTGGGGAGTGGACAAGCGAGGTTACAAAAGCAAACGAGACACAGGTCAGTCAGGCCTCACAGCGTGACAGGTGTGTCCCTGTGAGTCTGATGAGAGCAGAGCATCGGGATCTTGTTTACAGGGCACAGTTGCTAGTCTCATCTGTGTCTGTGAGGGCAGACAGCTCCTTCAGGGCTGTGAAGACTTCATTCCCAGGAATGTAACTGCCCCGTTAATATGGGGGTGGGCGAGGGAGTCAGCCGTAAAGGGGGACTGATTCCTGCCAGAATCTGGCTATTTACCTTTCTACAGCAGAGCGGAGGTCAACGGTTACATAGGACTGGCTGGGCATGGAGGTGTGTGCCTGTCATCCCGGCAACTCAGCTTGAGTTGGAGGCCAGCCTGGGCTACATAGTCAATTTAAGGCTAGACTGAACTACACAGAGAGACCCTCCTTCAAAAAAAGAAGGAGAGAGAGAGAGAGAGAAGGAAAGTTATACAGAGTTGTGAGGAGTTGTAAGGAGCTAAGAGACTACTTTCTGAAAACTACTTTTCTTTTAAATTCTGTTTTGCTCCTGCCTCAGCCACCCGGCGTACTGGGATTACAGGTGTGTACCACTATGCCTCGCAGCTGGGGTCCGGGTGGTGGGTCCTAGCCTTGCTCAGCCTCCAGTTGACTGTGCGGTCTGGTCAGGCCCTCGTCTTCCCATCTGTACTGAGAGGGGTTTGGCTGGACAGCCTGAAGGGTGAGCAGGGCGTGTGTTCTTTTGGAGGGAGGCACAGCTTTGTTGAGGAGCTAACAGCTGCTATCCTTCCATGTGACTGACCCTGTAGAAAGCAGTGACTGTTCCTATAAGACAAGAAGTCCAGAAGGCTCAAAGAAGCCAGGCATGGAATAAGGGTGCATATCCATTATCCTATTACTGGGGAGGCTGAGGCAGGAGGATCTCAGAGTCAAGGCCAGCCTGGACTACATAGGGAGACCTATCTCAAAAACCTAAAACAAAACAAAAAGGAGCCTGAGTCAAGCATGAAGCGCTAGTACTTTACTGAGATTCATAACACAGAGTGAAAAGAATGAGGGAAGGGGAAGTGGGGCAGGGAAGTACATAAGATACAGCTGGTCACTGTCATGTGGTTGTGTCGCCCACCTGCTGGCCCCTCTCCCTTCCCTCACTGGAGGAGGATTGAGCCACCAAATGAGTTCTCTACACTTCTGGGTGGCGTCCCCGGCCCTCCTGGCTCTGAACCTCAGCCCTGCAGAACGGAGCTGCCTTGGGCTGAGGGTCAGGAATGCAGAGACGGTGGCTGGGCGGTGGCCATGGCTTCCTCGCTGTGTGTACAGAGGTCCAGCGGGAGGCCGGCAGTCACCAGGACGAGGCTGGGCAGCTGCTGGCAGAGGGGGAAGATGGCGGCAGACCATATGCGGGGGCTGCCTGCGTGAGCGGTGAGGCCCCGGCGAGGCCCCAGCGAGGCCCAGGCTGGCCGAGGGGCTGCAGCCACCAGACCCTGACGTGGCCACCAGCGCTGGTCCCAGGGGAGGAGGATATGTCCCTAGAACATTTTATTTTTATGAGTCCACATTCGCAGCACACGATGATCACATGCTGGTGGGGACCTGGTCTGTGCTGTGACACATTCAGTTCCTTTATCAAGCCTTTTCTGTCCCTTCCTTCCATCTCTTGGTCCCTTTCCCATGTGTAAAAGATCTACATCCCTGTTTTCTCCTACTTATCTTTTATTTTGCTCTTTAGTTAATTTATGCTTTGGGTTTCTCATAGAAGAGAGACCATGTGATAAGCTTGTGTGTCTGGTTTATTTCTCCTAACATTACAGTCTCGGGGTGCATCCATTTCCTACAAATGACTCATTTGTTCTTTTTATTTAATTAACTTCTGTAGTTTTGGTGGTACTGAGATCAAACACAGGGCCTTGTGCTGGCCAGGCAGATGTACAACACCACTGAGCCACGTCCTCAGCCAGACTTGTTTGCTCTTCATGGCAGAGTAGTGTTCTGCTGTGCACAAATACCATGCTTTCTTTATCTGCTGACGGACACGTAGGCAACTCCGGGGGCTGAGCCACTCGAGCTGTCTGCCTTGGACCGGGCACATGTGGGTCACCAAGACATGACATCTTCGGGGAAGAGCTGGAGTGCTGAAAAGTGTCATCAGGTGGGTCACACCTCTCAGGGAGTCCTCATGCCTGTCACCTCACCATGTCACATCCTTGCTCGGCCTTCTGCTCCCCAGCAGGTATTAAATCTGGGCTTCTGGGCCTCCAGAAGTAAGAGCCAGGCTCAACCTCTTCCCTTTATACCTTAGCCAGTCTCAGAATCTTATGGCAGCAACAGAAAACGCACTGAGACAGCTGAGAAGAGCGAGTTCCCAAGTATGGGCTGATTTGTTTTGTTTTCCTCTGAGACAGCGTCTTACTATGTAGCCCAGACTGGCATCAGTCTCACAGCAATCCTCCTGCCTCTGCCTCCCAAGCACACACCACCACCCTCAGCTTGGACTGCTTCACTTGCTCTTGGCCCCCTTTCCTCCCCACAGATAGAGGTTGCAGTTCTTTTTTTTTTGAGACAGGGTTTCACTTTGTAGTTCAGGCTGGCCCTGAGCTCACTATGTAGCCCAGGCAAGCCTCAAACTCACAGAAATCCTCCTGCTTCTGCCTCCCAAGTGCTGGGATTACAGGGATAAGCCACAGTGCTCAGCAATGTGGTATGTGGTACCAGGAATAGAACTCCGGACCTTGTACTTGCCAGGCAGACACCAGAATCACTGAGCTAAATCCTTGACTCCTTTTTTGTTTGTTTGCTTTTTGCTTTTTTGATACTGGGGTTGAACTCAGGACCTCGCATTTGCAAGGCTTCCTAGCACAGGCTGCAGTTCTAGTAATCCCTCCCCCTGAGCAGACCAGTCAAGACCTGACTGAAGAACCTGAAGTCCGAGACCTCATTTGTCTTTAAAAAAGAAGTCAATAAAGCCCTAAGTTCCTCCCCCAGTCTGCAGTCGGGGCAGCTTTAGCCATAGCTTTATTCCTTTGCAGTGGTCCTGCTTGTGTGTGAAGCTTCCACAGTGACCACTGCACACAGCTTCCCAGAGGTGGAAGCCACATAAGTGATGGTGAATACCTGGAAATGGGGCTGTTTTTATTTACTCCCTGGAAAGGCAATGCTTCCGTGAGAAGCCCCAGCCACAGCAAACCTGACCTCAACCCTGTCTGCACCCCGAAGCCACTGCTGTCCCCGGGGGCAGGGACAGTCCAGCATCTGACCTTGCTCAGTGGGTAGAGCGCGAGTCCTTCAGGGGGAGGAGGTCTGAGCCTCTCCATTGCTGTCAGGGGCCCTGTGGTCATGGCTGCCTCCAGCCTCCTGTTGAGGGGAGGCTCCTGCTGTTGGGCCTCCACATCCCCACACATCTGGCAAAGACCTTGGGCTGCACAGCCACCGAGGCCTTCCGGCTTCCTGACCATGGAGCCGCCCAGGTGGGTGGCTTCCTTCATCTTCTCTGCACCCTCAGCCTCCCAAAGAGCTGGGTCTGCAGCTGCCTGTCTGGCTCCAAAGGGTGCTGGGCCCACATTTTTTCCCTCTTGCAGAACTAGAAATGGAAATTGGAGCCTCACAAGTACCAGGCAAGGGCATAAAGATGACATAATGATAGCACTTGGGAGGCTGAGGCAGGAGGATCTTTGCCTTGAGGTTAAGGCCAAGGTTATCTTCCACCATGACAGAGCAGGTGGAAAGGAGGGGACAGCTGCACAGCCAGGGTAGCAGGGCCCAGGGAGCTGGATGAAGTGGCCTGCAGGACACTGCATTCTTCCTGAGCCGCTTGTCCTCCTGTCCTGAATTTACACAGCAGAACCGGCAAAAAGAGAGACAAGCAAGGGTGTGGGATGTGTCTGTCACAAGGGTCTGCCTCTGCTGCTTGGACACACCAGGTTCGGCTGCCATAGTGACTCAGGGTGACAGTGAAAGCTCCCGAACCCTGCCCTTTCCTCCCTGAGGCCTGGGCCCTGGTCCTGGCGGAAGATCACACATACTCAGGCCAGCCCTCCTGAGATCAGGGCTGTCTCTCCCACTTTTTTAATGTTTTGGAGACAAGGTCTTGCTCAGGCTGGCCTCAAACCCACAGTAAGCCTCCTGCCTCAGCCTCCCAAATGCTAGGATAACAGTCTTGATCATGGAAGGTCAACATTCTGAACAGGTCAGGACATCAGGGCAGCCATGACAGGAAGAGGAGCTCTTGGCCTGCTGCCTGTCCCAGATGTCCCCAGGGCCCTTGATGACAAGTAGCTGGACCATGGCACGGTGGTCTACTTCTCTCCCCTTCTGGCCTGTGCAGGGGAGACCAGAATAAGCTGGCAACCGGCAGTGGGTGAGAGACAGGGACCATCCCATTTCAGCTCTGGCTCCAGCCACACGTGTTTCCACACAGCTGGCATTCAAACTCCACACCTCCTCGAGTCCAGCCTTCACTCAGCCGTTGTGTATCACGCCCATGTTCCAGAATCACAGGACAGCCGGTGCCGGAAAGAGCCACGGCCACCACTGCCCGTGGATCCTGCATTCTCGTGGGCCAACGGATGAGCAGTGATAGAGACTGGCTAAATGAGTTAATGCTGTCCTGTCCCAGATAGGAAGACCTCTGGAAACACAGTGGGACAGACAGACAGGTGCCATGGGGGACAAAGGGCCTCTGTGAGAAGGAGGTCTGAGCATAGGCTGGAGGAGAAGACAGAGCTGCCAGATAGAGGGTGGAAGTAGAGTGCTGTGGGTACAGGAGGTGCTGTGCAAAGGTCCTGGGGCAGAGCTGCCTGATGCACTAGCGGAGCGACCAGAAGGAGCCCAGGGTGGGTAGAGCCATTGTGAGAACTTGGTGTAACTTCTGCTGAAATAGGAAATCATGTGAGGGTTTGCTTTACTGTGTTTTGAATGTTGGGGATTCAGCCAGGGCCTCCTACATGTGCCACTCCATGTACCCTTGGGACCAGGCCTCATGCCAGCCCTCATTGCGCTATTGCCAACAAGGCCTAGGATTTCCTGGGAATTCTGCCGCAGGGCAGCGGTTGCTGTGCAGGTTCTGAGGATTTTGGTGAAAAGAATAGAAAGAAGATGGGGCTGGGGATTTAGCTCAGAGGTTCCGGCACCTGTCTTGCAAGCACAAGGACCCGGGTTCGATCCCTGGTAATCACATACCACAGTGCTGGGCATGGTGGCTCACGCCTGTCATCCCAGCACTCGGCAGGCAGAGGCAGGAGGATTGCTGTGATGTGAGTTTGAGGCTGAGCTCAGGGCCAACCTGAACCACAAAACGAGACCCTGTCTCAAAAAAAAAAAAAAAAAAAAAAAAAAAAAAAAAAAAAAAATAGAAAGAAGAAAGAGAACAAAGACATGGTCTGGCAGAGCAGAGAGATCTTACAAAATGCAGCCATGGGAGAGATGGAGGATGCCAAGGAAGCGGATCGTGGCCTCTGAGGTGAAGGTAGGAAGATTCTCATGAATTTAAGGCCAGCCTGGAATACAGTGAGGATCTTGCCTCAAAGGACAACAAAAGCATGGTACTTTTAAGAAAAACTGCAGCTTGAAGACACAAAAGTTACTCAGGCCATTTTCCCTTTCAATTTTGTTCTGTTTCTTTTTTTTTTGAGACAGGGTCTACCTCAGGCTGGTCTCGAACTTGTAGTGCTCCTCTGCCTCAGGCTCTGGGTCGCTGGCATCACAGGTTGTGCCACCAAATCTGGTTGTAAATAAGAACTTGATGATAAATCAAGAAACAGAAGGTGCCAATGACAACATCACAGGAATCTGAAGTGTAGACAAATATATATATAGAAAGAAAAGAAAATACACTAAAACATGAATGAGCTCCGTTTCTAGGGTGGGCTTATTGGTTATTTTTCTTCTTTATAATGCATACATATATTTCAAATATATATGCAATATATATATATATATATATATATATATATATATATATATATATATTGCCTCTGTGTGTGTGTGTGTGTGTGTGTGTGTGTGTGTGTTGTTGTTGCTCTCTGAGTCTTGCTGTGTAGCCCAGGCTGGCCTTGAACTCGAGGCAATCCTTTTGCCTCAGCCTCCCGAGTGCTGAGATTACAGCAGTGCACCACCACGCACAGCCATATATGCCTTTTAGCAGCACATATTATTCTGTCATACAGGTTAACCATTCTGTGACCATTTCTTAATGGGTAGACAAGGTTTCTTCCCACTTTCAGTCATTATCAAGGTTGTAATGAGTGTTCTTGTTTTCTTCTTTGCTTTTTTGAGACAGGTTCTTGATATGTAGCCCAGGCTGGCCTCAAGCTCATGGCAATCCTCCTGCCTCTACCTCCTGAGTGCTGAAATTACAGGCGTGAGCCACCATGCCCGATACTGTGTGACTGAACTCGGGACCTTGTGCTTGCTTGCAAGGCAGGCGTGAAACCACTGAGCTAAATCCCTGGCCCTCTTTGTTTTTTGAAAAGGGTCATACTGTATGGTTTAAACTTGCCTTGAACTCACTATGTAGCCCAGGCCCTGGCCTGCAACTCCTGGGTTCAAATGATCCTCCTGCCACAGACTCCTGAGCAGATAGGAGGATGCATCCCTGCACTGGACAATAATAGTCTTTTTAACTTTGTCTCTTTGGTACTGGTGGAGCCTAAAGCACTTACATCCACCGTCTTTCCTCCCTGGTGAAGCCCAGGAGGGAAGAAGCCTGGAAGCGGAAGATGTAAAGTGCAGACCTGCCTGACTTCCGGGCCTCAGCTCGGGCACACCGGCTCCCGCAGTCAGGGCCATGCCCCACTATGGCGCTAGGTCCTGGCAGTGTCGCTCCATCGCCTGCTCACCTTCCCTCTGGGTGCCGGGCTCCTCTCTTTTTAGGTCGAGTATTTCTATGACATTCTTCCTTTCTCAAGGCGCCTGCTGAGGGCTGAGCTGTCCCCAAGGGTCTGCTGTGGTTCCCGAAACACTGCCCACCCAAGCAGCTCAGTAGACAGAGGCGTGGAGAGGACCCTGAGTGTGAAGCCCTGCAGCGTGCGGAGGTGAGTGAGACAGAGGCCTGGTGCTCTGCAGCTCCGCACCAGCAGAGTCAGCAGCGCGAACGCCACAGCCACCTGTCCTCTCGTGGGTGACTCGGGCCTGGCGAGGTTGTGTCACACTTGTCTGAGGACTGTTCCTCTCCCTTTGTTTGATCAGAACCATGTCTCATTATGCACCTGTGAGTAGCACAAAGTTGGGCAGATAGATAGTGCTCAGTAGCTGTGGGCTGAACTGGGGGATGGGTGGATGGTCGTGGACAGAAAGATGGAGAAACAGGTGGGTGAGTGGATAATGTTCTGGTTTTTACTGCTAGGGACTGAACCTAGGGCCTATGCACAGTAAGCTGCTCTGTCGCCCAGCTACATCGCCAACCCAGATGGGTGAGTACATGGGTGGATAGGTGGGTAAGTAAACAAGTGGATAGATGGATAAATGATTAGATGGAATGATAGATGGATAAATGGAAAGATGGACGGGTGGATGGATGGATAGATGGGTGGGTAGGTGGGTAAATAAGTGGATAAATGGCTAGGTGGACAAATGGAAAGATTGATAGATAAATGGATGGACAAATAGGTGGACTGATGGATAAACACGTAAGTGGAGGGTTGGAGGTATAGATGGATGGGAAGGTGGATGGATGGAGGGGCAAGTCAGTGAAGGTGATGGTCCCACCATCCTCTGTACTGTTGAGACCTGCGAGGAGCTTCGAGTTCAAGTTTAGAGAGCCATGTTCTTTGTGGGCCCCTGGCCTTGTTACCTAAGCACAACTAGGAGGACAGGGACAAGGCCACTTGCTCCGTGGCACCACAGGCCATGTGGAGAGCCCTGTAGAGCAGCAGGTCCCTCATGGATCTGGTCTCTGCTTGCCGTGTGGCCCTGCATGAGTTACCCATGTCAGACCTGGGGAGAGCTGATAACAACAGGACCCCAAAACCTCATGGAGCCGTTGTGGGAATCGTGCAGAGATAAAGATGCAGAGAGCTGGTGGGGAGCAGGCTCGGGGGAGGAAAGCAGTGGCTGCCTTCCTGCAGAGCCTCATTTCAGGCCTGCTGTGGCTATTTGCAGGGCTGGCCCTGCTGCTCCCTGAAAACTCCCCAGGACAGGGGCAGGGGCCCAGCCAGGCCTCCCCAAGAAGGAAGGGACAATGCACACATATATTTTCCATCCAGAGCCAAATTTCTACCCACATCCTAACTTCTCTGTAAAGAGAATTTTTATAAAAACAATATGAAGGCATTAAAGAACATTTATCATCATCATCATTATTATTTTGAGACAAAGTCTCTCTGTGTAGTTCAGGCTGGCCTTGAATTTACTATGTAGTCCAGGCCGACCTCCCAGCCATCTTCCTGGCTCAGCCTCACCTCCAGAATACTGGGATGACAGGGTTGTGCCACCAGGCTCAGCTATTTTGGATTTTTTTTAGTTTTTTTTGAGACAGGGTCTCGATTTTGTGGTTCAGGCTGGCCCTGAGTTCAGCCTCAAACTCTCATCACAGCAATCCTCCTGCCTCTGCCTCC